>WSXT02241824.1:5136-27829 GCA_011762715.2 Neuroterus valhalla
AATGTTGATTTTTCTTGCGTTTGTTCTTCCTCAATTTTTGTAAAATAAGTTCTAGTTCTCGAGCAGAGTAAGTTAAACTTTTACAGAGGAGACTTATAAACTGGAGAAAAATGCATCACTTGCTACAGGTGGACCCTACGTGCTGTAGTAAATTACGTAAAACTTATTTTTTGCTTTCTTATTACATTTTTATTCTATTTTTTTTAAATCTACAGTCTACAGTATAAAATTTGATGATTCACATAATTATTTTTCATCCTTTCTGAGGGCCTTGTATCTATTGTATAATGGTCTCAGGCACTACTCAATTTGCCGCTTTGTAGAAATCGGAGAAAGAAACCGCGAGTTGCTCTCCTCCTGGGCAGGTGAGTAGAATTCGTCCTCCGCGCTGTTGCTTAACCGTGGCGGATGGAGCCATGATCTGTATTCTACACTATAGAGAAGATGGTCCTTCATTCATTGGTTAGGGCGCATCGAGAATAGAGGGTATCAAATCGTGTATGTTTCCCCTTATAGACGCGCACGTTCAATGAAGCACGCCGTCGCGACCGTCACTATCGCCAGATCTCTGCTATCGCACACAGTCAGCTGACTAAAGAACATACTCGACTTTACGGCTTTATTTCCCGACGCGAGTATCACATCATCTTCCATCCAGTGTTTATACGTAACAGTGGGATAGAGGGAGATTTCGCAACCTTATATGCCCATTAAAGGGCAGTAATATCACAAACGCGTGACAAGTTGAAGCTACAAGGTCGGGTCATGATGAACTGTTTGTGATAGCAGAGCGTTTTGACCTTCAAATACATATCTATCTTCTATCAGGTTTAAAATACAAATTAGTGATCTTTGACAGGGAATAATGCCCAAGGGACAATTATTCCTTCTTTCATTTTCCTATCGTGTCCAGGAACCTCAGTAAGTAACAAATACAGAAAAACACAAATTATCAAGAATGACTCTTATTTTGTTCCCCATGAAAAGCCCATAAGGATGTGCTTAACCGACACGAATGAAGAAGAGGAGCTGTTTAGAAATACATTGAAACAACCACAATAATTTTCAGGAAAAACCTGATATATTAGGAAAAATGATTTGATTTGAAGAAAAACACAGGGAGATACGAGCGTCACTCACTGAACTCACATCTGCAACCATTTATATTTTCCACCATTTACGTTCTCTTTCTCAAGAAACTTCTTCTGAAAATTTATCTTTTCTTGTTCTCTTTCTGATTCTTCTCAATTCTGTCCTTCAAAACTCCTTCAAACATTACATTCCTAAACTCATCTCGTTTCTTCTACACATTTATTCTTTGCAGCTGCCGTCTACACCTCTCTCTCAATTATTTCACTCCTGGTCCTTATTAATTTATGGACAATATAATCCTCCTTTTGTACCCTTGCTTATTATTCATTTTCCTCTCCTTCACATTTGTGCAGTATAGTCATGATCTCACCACTTTCTCTACCTTTTTTATCCTTCTTATTTATTCCGACCACATTCACAAAAATTATCTCAACCTTCCCCTTTATTTCTTGCAGCTTCATCGGTTGCTTCTATTCTTTTGCCTTTTTTTCTTCACTCCCCCTATTTTTCTCTTCGTCCCCCCTCCTTTTATTCTAGATCATTGGCAATACGCAGTTTTTTGTTCTGAGCCTGTTTCGTCATTATCACTCCTTGCTTTACTTTCTATTTGAGCGCTTACATATTAGGTAACGTTTCTCTGGCCATTCTTACACTCACCCGTCGCCTTAGTAACGTTTTATTTATAATAAGTGTATGTAACTCTTACATGGGCGTAACAAAAAATGGACCCCTTCCCCCCTTTTATAAAGTTATGTAATATGTAATATATAATAATATGTTATAATATGTAATATGTAATAATATGTAAATATGTAATAATATGTAATATATCTTCGTTAACAATATAACTACTTATTCGTAATTTAACCCCTTTGTTGGACAATAATTTTTTTTTTTGATCACGATTTCTTCGACTGAAAATCAGCCTATCCTATTTGGTATGAAAATGTAACTTGTTGGTGGAAAATTAACCTTCATCGAATAGGAACCCATCAGTTTGGTTCAAAGTTCATGTATATTGATGGAAATTTGTATTGGTTTTACACAAAACTAATCTTCTTGGTTGTGAATTCATTATCAAGTTCAAAAATCTGACAATCCGACTGTGAATCAAACTAAATTGTTATTTTTTTATATTTAAGAGTAAATGTGTTCGGTAGCTGTTCATTTTTTAAGTGAAAATAGAAAATGAAACGATATGATAATGAATGAGACGTGGGCAAATGAAAAAAATTGGAAGTGCTTCAAAAGAATTTTGCCAGAAGAGTTCTTATAGATAGTGCAAAAAGCATAAAGAGGAGGTTTGAGAGCTAGAAGGACTGGTGGTATGATGTCAGGGGTGAGAAAGTAATTGATAGAAGATGAGAGAATGAACGGGTGAGAAGAAAATGTGAAGGGAGCATTGGTGGAATAAGTGAAGGTAAGGAGGAAGAATGTGGGTATGGTTCCAGTTTATGGGAGGAGAAGAGAAGTAGGAGGATGGAAGGTAATGAATAAATGGATGAAAGAAAAGAATGAGGAAATGATGTTGAAAGGGGGAGATCGGCATGTCTAGGCCGAAGAGATAGAGTGCAAAATATGGGATGAAGAAAGCGAGATATTCAGGGAAGAGTCTCAGGACAGAGCAGTGGATTAGGAGGGTTATATACTATAAAATCTATTGTAGGAGGGAGGGTAGTTTATTTGTAAAGGAAAGAATTTTGTAGGCAATCGATACACTGTGATAGATGTCTTCCCGGCAGAAGGGACAATAATAAGACTGATGGTAAGAATGGAAGTGGACAATGAAATCAACTCTAAGCAACTTCCTTTAATTGCAGTTTCGAGAGATAGATGCCCATAACCCGGTAGGAGAAGAGAGGAAGGATAGGGAAGAAAAAAAGAGTAAATGAGAAGCTGGTGGGACGAGAAGTTATGAGAATTCGAAGGAGAAATGAATAACGGAAAGGTAAAGAGTTCAAAGGAGGAAGAAAGAGAGACGCTGCTAAGAAAACTGAGAAGATTGATCAGGAGCAGTAGAGGTGTGTGAAATAAAAAATAGATGACAACAGAGAAAGTGGAATAGAGATGACCAAAAAAAAATAGACAAAGAATTACTACTCAAGAAAAGGAAATTGAAAGTAGTAGTCACATGGGTCGCAAGGTACAGAATTAAGAGTTCATTGTAAAGAATAGTTGGTAGGGTACTAAATGAGCATTGTGGAGGAAAAAATATGGATATGTTTATTCATACGTAATGGTTATGCAAAGACTTTGTAGGCCGGAAGAGGAAGAGGGTGTAAGTATATAAAAGAGGAATGCAACGGTTTGATGAATCAGAGTTGACAGTAAAAAGAACTTGGATTATGTTCTATGTTTATTTCTACGGACTCTCAAGAATATTTCTGTAATAAATCTTTCCCAAATAAATAAATTCTGTGGAAGAATATTCATACGAAGATTTGAAAATAATTTATTTGAAAATAATAAAATAACGTTTTATCCTCTAAAAGGAACATATATCCTACATAACGTGTCATGTTTCAATTTCTCTTCTCTAATGAACCCAATAGAAATTTCCGAAAATTGCGAAACCAAATGAGGTAGAAAATAATATACATTATTTAGTCTTGCAGAACATTTTATTAGACACGCTCAAAAAATGGAGAATCGCATTTCTACTCTGTTCCTCTTCATAGTGATCTCTGTCAATTTTATTGGTAAATATATGTATAATTCATTATATTTGACCAATCTAGTTAAGCACACATCACTTACTAAAACAGTGAAAAACATCTCTAACCACCCGCTGAACAATGAAATGATTTCAGCCCTGTCTAAAAGACACGATTTTGCTTATAGCTCTATCTAAAATTCCGAACCAAGAAATTATCAGCAACTGAGAGTCTACAATATATAACCTTTCACCCGAGAAAGCGAATAACATTCGACGGAGGACGGGCTACATCCTACGCCAAGCTCGCTTCCCTCCTCAAACTTAAATAAGGAAGAAAGAATAGTAATCAAAAAACAACAAAATCAAGGACTTTCTAACTGACGATACATTCAAAAAAGTGAGAAAAGATCCCACTATAACAGTAGTCAACAAAACGAAAACCCTAACAAATGACTCCAAACTTAACAAAGAAACAATATCTAAATTGATACCCTCTAATCCTATTCCTCCAAGACTTTACGGACTACCGAATATCCATAAAAACAACTCTCCACTCGAACTGATCGTTAGCGCAATAAACCCACCAACTGTATCATCAAAAAGATACAACAGATTCATACTCAACCTCAGGACATCCTTGTTAGTTTCGACGTAGTATCTCTCTTTACGAATGTACCAATCCCTGATACAATCGATATTAATAAATCCTTTGAAAATTTTCCCTCTCATCTTATACCTTTGATAGAACCCTGTCTCAACAATACTTACTCCTTTTCAATTATCAGTTCTACGAACAAACCTCAGGAGCAGCAATAGGGTCCCCAATTTCACCTGTAATAGCTAACATCTTTATAGAACATTTGGAAACTAAAAGCTTCAGCCAATCCAAGCTTACACCAGATTTCTGTTACCGTCCCGTTGACGATACTTCTGCAATCTGGAGAGATAAAATGGATGAACTGCATCAATCTTCCGATTTCATCAACCAATTACATTCTAATATCCAGTTCACTATGGAAATTGAACAAAACGAAAAATTGCCTTTCCTGGACGTTCTAGTTTACAAAATATCTGACAGCGCATTAGAACGTGAAGTTTACAGAAAATACACATACATACAGCCTCCATACTTCATGCCTCCTCCCACCATTACCCATACCAAAAGCAGTCAGTCATCAACTTCCTCGTTTACAGATCTGTCTCCGTAACAGATAAAGATACAAAAAAAAAAGAAATTACATATCGTTGAACAAACCCTAATGCAATACAATCACTCAAACAAACAAATTGATAGAGCAATCAGGAAATACACAAGAAAAAACAAGTCTAAACAACGAACGGAAGAAAGAGAGAGAAAAGCGACTACCATCCTACCCTGCATCCAAGGTATCACAGAACTAATAGGAAGCGTTCCTAAAAACACAACATCCAAACCATAATCAAACCACCTGCGAATAAAAGGCAACTCCTTAACAACCCGAAAGACAAAAAGCCTCCATTTATTGAGTCAGGAGTATATAAAATTCCTTGCTCTTGTGGCAAAGTCTATATTGGAGAAACCGGAAGAGCAGTTAGCCAACGTATAAAGGAACATGAGAGTGAAGTCAGGCTGAAAAATTTCACGCAATCAGCATTAGCTGAACATCACATCGAAACAGGACATAGCATTTCATTTGACAAAGCGACCGTCATCACAAAAACAAACAATATTTTCCCAACAAGGCATAGAGAAGCAATCGAAGTCTTCAAACACCATAACAACATAAATAGGGACAATGGGTATAATACCAATCCGATTTTGGCTTTCCGTCCTCCCAGTTTTTTAAAAAGTACTGATTGGCCAATCAGGTCTGACCAGTCCCCAAACTGGGATCTTGCCCAATCACGGGCATCATAGTGAGGATATATAATACCAGTATAGCCTGAAACCTCAGTTTTAGGCCAGTCCTGAAGATGCGAGCTGCAACGTTCGCGAAACGTGGACAAATTTGTAGTTTCGTTCACGATCGAAACCCAAAACACTTTATTTTATCATGATGGATCATCGTGGAAGCATCAAATCTATCAAGGCTGAAGATGTTAGTAGCTTACCTTGAGAAGACCAAAGCTTACTAAAGTTGTTAGTTTTAGTAGGAAAACTTTCCCCGTAGAGTTCTTTCATGATAGATGTGATGCTTTCATGATGATCCATTATGAAAAATAAGGAGTTTCGGGTTTCTCTCGTGTACGAAACTACAAATTAGTCGACGTTTCGCGAACGTTGCAGTTGATATCTTCAGGACTGGCCTAAAACTGAGGTTCCAGGCTATGCTGTTATCATATATCCTTACTAAGATGCCTGTGATTGATCGAAGATCCAAGTGTGGGGACTGGTCGAACCTGATTGGCCAATCAGTTCATTTTTAAAAAGAATTCACCCCTCAGGAAGTGATTCTAAGCGGCCGCCACTTTGCTCACTGCGCAGGCGTTGCAGAGCAAAAGGGCAACCGAGAGAGCATTCGTTTTCTTCCTTACTCTATTATTGCGCTAGCAATAACCAAACAGCAACTAGCTGCTCTTATTTAAGTCCATCGGCAACTGCGGCGTAGGGGCAGCGTTGACAATGAACCGCTCTGTGACCGCCACCTTTGATATAAGTAGTCGTGGGAGTTTTAAAGGCTGACATAATTTGTACTTTACACACGACATGAAATGAGAAATATTGCGTCCTTGACTAACCATCAGCAGTGTGGTACAGCTGGCCTATCCCCTTTCATCCTTTAGAAGAGCAGCTGAAGGTTTTATTCGCGTGGAGGCATGTTGAGGTAGACTTCGGTCTCGAGTACTCATTACTAAGAAGATCCGTCAAATCTTTTAGCACGTAAGAAACCCGAAAAAAATAAGGAAATTAAATAAGATCTTCATTCTGACTCACAATAAATTTGACCTATTCACGTGACACATACTTCCATTCTGGAAACAATCAAGTAAGGATACTGGCTATAAAACGAACTATGAAGTGAACGCCTTCACCCACCGACTTCTACAAAAATTACAAGTTTACAACCAAGAAATTATGAGTGGATCTAAAGGGAAGAACTTTTCTGAATAAGGAAGCTCATAGTGAGAATAGAAGTTTCAATAAAATAGGCTGTAAACACTTATTGGTGATAGCAGCATTAGGATGTTGAGGTCTAAAAGGCATAAGAGACTTCTGAGATGGGTAATATGACGAAAAAAATGATGATAGATGTGGGGATGATGGCACGTCAAGATGAGCTGACATAAAGCAAATCTCAGGATTAGGGTATAACAACTGGGATCGTTTAGTAAGGAAAAGAAGGAGCTTGGATATTTATAAATGATTAAGAAGGACAGGAGCATGAATAGACTTGTGAGATTCAGAATAGGAGAAGAGGCAAGGGCACATAGGTATCAAAATTATAAACATGAGAATCTCTGTGGAGTCTTCCAGTCCGTTATAGTGCATAGAATATTTTTAATCCATCAGCTACTCTCCATTTGATGCTCTTCTGTTTCTCGTTCCAGAGTTAGGTTTGCAGTTTGAGTGTTTACCTAACGGCGATCCTATTTCTGGTATCCCTCGCGGCAGACAATATTCAACTTCTGGCGGGGATCATTCTTCCGTATAGGCTTCTTCTCCTGCTGAGTCTCCTGTTTTTTCAGGTCCAGGTCCCCTCATGCAAGGCATCCTACTGTGAGGTGTCCTCCTGCAGAATGTGCTTCTGCGATAGGTGCTCCTACCGAGCTTCCTATTCCTAACGGATTAGGATGTGGACTTGAATACCTGAAATTTATCCGGCTCGTTCCCCATAAAAATGAACACCAGGTATTCGAACTTCGAAGGTACACTTTTCCTGACGATGAATGAATAAAAGTACAAATAGAAAAAAAACAAGTATGAGCCTGTTCCAACCCAAGAACAAATTGTATTATCGACATGCAATGGTGATGTTATTGCAATATTAGAGAGTAAGAATGTTCTGGCTGGAATTTATAAATACATGGATAATGCTCAAAGACGGGCGAAAATAAACATGTACAGCGGTGAATTCAAGCAATTGGTCCGGAATGAAATTAATGAAGCTCCAGTAGGTTCCCGCGGCTTAATTATGTTCAATTTTAGTGTAATGGTTGTAAACCCTCCCGTCAACCAAATTTCTCGACGCTAATAATTCGAACATGAAAACTTAAAATTAAGATACAACACAGAAACGAGAGAAGATGGAGTGTGAATCGATTTCAGGTGTGCTTAGGTTTGGTATATAATCTCACGTCTTTGAGTATTAGTGGCCTGGGTGCAGCGCCATTCAGAATGTCTTCATTCTTACAAAGCTGATTATTTCTAATTTTGTTGTTTTGGTATCGTAAATAAACAAAATGAGAATCTCCTGCTACAGTATCATTGCGAATATTATTTAAAAACTTCAATACAGCGTCGGAAGTGTTGCTACCAAGGCTCTACCATGCACGCAAGGTGGTGAAAAAATTCACTTGTTCTAATTATATCTACAAGCCTGAGAATTTCTCTTCACATAATTTAGTTTATAATGGAACGAAATAAAGTCTACTGATCATTTAATGTTGCTAAAGCCTATAGGTAGACGCAAAGGAATGCATGATCTTTCGAGCGAGGCTGCTGCGTCGTCCGCTATAAGTCGCTCTGAATGTTTTTGTAATCATTCAATTGGATAAAGACACATCGGTTTCATATCTAGGTTCTCGAGCAATTAGATTTGCCATGAATAAACAAGATAATTAGAAATTAAATCTATGTGAAATATTAGTTTATCTATAAATTTAGAATGGTTTTCCGCCTCCGTGAGAAAGGCGCCTGAATCAGATGCTGAATGAGAAAAGATCAGATAACCATGTTCAAATTCACAGTTTATTAACATTCCCAAATTTATGTAAGAAGAATAAAACGTCCTTCGTGATTTTCTTCATATTTTTATTCGGAACATATAATTGCGTATGTACATCATTTTATTCTTTGCATGCAATATAAAATAAGTTGTGGAACATTTGGGTAATATACAAATATGGATAAAGCATTCGGTAGAATCATAAAAAATCCAAATCTGACTAGAAAATAATCGTTACATAATAATCTATTTACAAAAATTATATGGAATACAAAAGCACGTTGACAATTTATCATTATTTTAAAACGAATCGAACACTGTAAATTTTATTTGTATTCTTTCCCCTGTATTTTCTATATTCTCTATGATTATTCAGAAACAAAATGCATATTCTGATTATCACAAGCACTTTTTTCTCCTATTAAAAATTATACATGAATAATATTTATAGGGTCAGTTTAATTTTCTTCTTTTTTTTACCATATAAACTAAAAAACGAATAGTTGAGATCGATTCCGAAAGAAATCTCTGTTTCACGTCATCTCTGGACAATTGAAAAATATTTCATAATATTTTTTCACCAAGGCACTGTTATTATTCAAAAGAAATGTGCAGGTCTTTCTTGACAGCCTTGAATACTCAATGCAATTGCATTTTTTCCTGCATAAATATGTTCAGAAATTTTAGAAACCGAACATACAATTATTTCAGACATATATACGAGTATCCAAATTGTATGAAAATTATTCGTTGGCTTCTATTCATTTTCATATTGATGACTATTTAGAAGTAAATAACATATTTATGTGTCAGAGTCTAATCGGATATCATACTACATTGGAAACAAAATTCATATTAAATAATTTCTTGGAATTCAAAACATGATGATTTCCCTTTTCTAGAGTTTTGACACCTTATAAATAGCCACCTATTATGTTATTTTGGTATTATTACATATTCCCCTCTCATATTATGCCAAATTATTTGTTAAGTTATGTAACTTAACGAATATATACTATTTAGAGATGATAACTTCCAGAAGTTAGTATATTGTGCTTCACGTTATAAAATTTGAATACGTCTTGTAACTTGATAGAGAATATTTTTCAATATACTTTAAAATCATGCATCTTCCCAACGAAAAGTTACTATACATTTCTAATTTTTAGGAACTGCAGTCCGGTCTCGTCGGCGTATACAATTTCTAATTATATATTTTTCTAAACAATTTTTGAAAAAAATTAGCAATCTATAATAAATGTTTGCACAATAATAATATTTCAGCAGCATAAACAGCAGGGCGGAGTGAAAATGCTGAAATCATTCGAATCGCTTAGGCCTCGAAAGAAAAATGTAAATTTGCATCCAAAAACGTAGAAAGGAGAAACGAATTTTAATGGGCTAATGTTTTTTGTTTTGTTTTTGAACTTGTAAATTTGAATGTATCTTTTTTCCTTGAAATAAAGATTGTGTTTTTATACAAAAAGAATTGAGAGCTGTGCGTTACAGCATTAGGAAAGGAAGTAAAAATATTCAGGATTCTTCGATGAAAGCTTAGATAATTTTTTTCTACTCTGAGGTGTCATCATTCTTTTCTCTATGAAGTCCAAAAAAAAAAATACTTTGCGTAACAGTTAAGGACCATTTTTGATAGCATATTCATCATTCAGTCATGATTTCACTTGAAATTCCTTTTTTCATCATAATAATACTCTATTTCAATCGTCGGGTGAAATTTCAGGGAAAAAATCATGCATGATATCAGGTTTCTTTCAAACTTCTGCTCAGAGAGGAATTCACGCCAAAACATAAACATTTACTAGTATTTAGCCAGATGGCTACTGCAATGCAGCACTATTTCTTCACAAAGCAAACACGTGCAATGTATTTGCTTCAATTTGCGGTACCTCACTATCGAACCTATAATAAATTGTTTAGACTAAAAGAATTTCATTGAATAATTGATATCTCTGTCTTTTTTCTATCAACGGCATGCTTTTAGTTGGAGCAACTTATTATAGGTGCGCTAGTGAGGTGCCACACACGTGCCGAGCAGGTGTAGGACAAAAAGCGTCCAAGAATTCGTTAACGTTCACCACCAATGAAAACCCACAAGGTAGGCTCTCCCAATACCACCTTCTTCATAGAGAGAATTTCTTCTTCTTTTCTAGTCCCGTAAGAGAAGCTTTCTTTTCTTACTCGTTGGTATGGCCAGCTTTCCATCTATCAACAACTGAGAGTACGCGCAAGTATTCAATCATGATAAATTCATTACAAGGTTGTAAGTGGCGTCATCTTTCCTGGTTTTAAAGAAACTCAGTCGATTTCAAATGACAGCCTTTTCTGAAGAAGACTTCGGCGTTCAATATTCAAATAGTGTTATTTCGCTACCTGTTCACAAATGCACTTAATTCTTATACGCTTCAAGGGCTTTCAAAACTCGCATTTCTGTTGCGGTTGTTGCAAGAATTGACGCGTGCATTATGGTAAAACATACATTTTTTCAACAGTATAATACCAACATATGGAGCACAGTAGCCCCATTGACTACGAGAGCTGCGCGCGCCGAGCTTGGGACTGATTCCGTCCGAAGCTCGATACGCGCAGCCGCCACGGCTGATAGGATTAGTCTGTTACAATGCTGAGATCTGCACGCCCTTAATTGTGACCTTATATAGATCCACGCAGAGCATAGCCACTCCAGTATTCGGACTAATTCGCTCCCAAGTTAGGAGCTCCAAGCGCCAATACATACAGGACGTAAACGAACTCACAAACGGAACGTGTGCATCACATGTTTTGGTACTATGAGTAGCTAAGTGTTTATGGTACGCTATAGTCCCAAATGACTTTCTGTGTAGAGTAGACAAACAACATCGATTCCAGAGCAATCATGGGGAAAAATGTAGCACAGTCCGCAGTTGTAATATGAACAGTTTGTGATTGGATGATATCGCTTTTCTCCTCCTGTACGAAGAAGAAGTGTGGGAAGAAATCAAATAACGTCGGAGGCGAACAATCACTTTGAACTGATACGACTTAACCTCAAAATTTCTGAATGATCTTACGATCCGCTCATACAGGCATAACCAATGTCGCACTCTAACATACAGACGTTGTAAGTTATATCTTATGCAACAGTAGAGGAGAGTGCCATCACTCTCCTCTTTTGGTACACAATATACTACTATTTACACATGTATGAACATATCACTGAACTACCCTTACGAAAAATATAACAGGTCTGTCATTTTTCTCTAGTCTTTCCTTCCCTGTAGTTCTTCCATGACCACAGGAAAAGGACAGCTGAAAATGGCGGGCCCTAGTTGGCTTTAATTTATCACACTATCGCGCGCACGACATGAGCCTCGCACGCGTGATACGGCCAAAATTATTGAAGTTAATTGAGTCTTTCAAACACATAGTTTAAATAAAAAATTTTAAAAAATCAAATAGCTTTTTCTCCATACATTGGTCGAAAGAACGTTCCTCCGGCATGTAGAGTAAGGCAGAAAGTCTAAATCAAAGCCTTGATTGAACTACACTTGCGCCCTCTGTAACGCCGGGAGCAAAAATTTACTTTCGCGCACTGATGCTCAACTCATGAAACTCTCGTTGCTGCCGTCAGTCAGAATCATACTGCTGTTATTCTCGCTTGTTCATATAACCTCAAAGCTTGCTTGTATTTAATTTGTGTTTTAATGTATTAGTGAATATAATTTGGAAAGTAATATTAACTGGGATTTATTTTAAAAGAAATGAATGAATCATTCTCTTTTGACGAAATCACGGCCAAGGAGGAGGTTATTATTTCTTTTGAAGATGTGTGCGATTATATTTGCTTTTGCTAATGTATTGGATGCCTGCTCCCCTACCAGCAACTCACACTTCGCTCGTGCTGCAAAGATTGGGGAAGACATCAATTCATGCTCTAATGTAAGTTTATTGATTATAAAAATATGATTCTTCGCCGCACTTCCGACCGGGTATGACGAAAAACAGTATACACCACGCGGGCAGAAGTTCAAAAGCCCTTGTAGTGTAATATACTATTTCCGTAATGATCACATTTTTATTGTGGTTAAAAATGCAGGACACTTGCATCAATGATAAAGAGAAAAAAACGGGATCTGAACATTACTGAGTATCGCTGACTTGCAGATTTATCAGTGAACTATTTGATAGCTTTTAAGGGCATGTGACACATTTCGTCTTTTCTGTCGATTTACTGTGGTAGCGGAAAAAATCTACAGAGAAAAAATGACAGATCTGTTATTTTTTGCCCGTCATATATTTCCATAAGGGTATGCTTGAAGAGCGAGGAGGAAGTTGGAGTTTACAATCCACGAGCTCATATCGTAAATTCTATACTCTACCTCTTGTAGACCGAATCGAAAGAAGTTATGTTTCGTCATGGGTGTAACAAAGAAGTCAGCTGTTCTGTAGGGGATCTGATTTCAATACTATGGTGAAGAAACTTGCAACAACCTACAACATTTTTAACATCACATTGTAGACCATCTTCTGCTCTGTTCACAAAAGTCAAGCTGCAACCAGCACGTATTATATTAGGATGGGAGACCAGAAATGAAATATCTCCAGGTTTCCTGAAGTATATATAGCAGCATTCACTCGTGGTCAGTCTAACTACTAACTTTCAAAGTTAGCGGTACTAGTGGTTTCTGGTTCCGCCCAACGGCGCAACTGAAAACGTACCTTATCAATCATCATAAAGCATAGATACGTTTAAGGATAATCAGCGCTACCTGTCGGGATAAATGCTTGAAATGCAATTCACTGTCAGTAATACAGATTGCTTAAAAAACTTGTGGGTTGTAGATGTGAACCTTCTTCTCGCTTTACAGACATATAAATAATATTTTTAGACATATAATAAATAAAATATATTGTTCTATGCGGTTCTTTACGCTCGTTAGTAGACTTACTTATCTCTCTCATCGTATAAGGAACTGCTACATTCAGAAACATCCTTTAAACACTAGAGGATATTTCAATGAGAGTTCATCTGTGCATTCGGAATAATTTAGTGAGACAGCTCATCACTTTCAAGGATAGGCATCTTGGCACCTTTTTGGCTGACTCTTAATGTGGATTCCCATTTTGCACCTCGTCCTGCCTCTGAACTCGCCATTAAAATAGAGTAAGAGTTTGGACCAGAAGCCTCCTTACTGTAGTGCATTCCGTAGAAAAAGTAAATAAACATTCCTGAAAATAAGACATATGTTGGGTTCGGCCTGAATCAAGAAGGTATTAGGACTAGTCCTAGCCCTGCTTATCATGAACTAAGTGTGCATCATGCTCGCGTATGTGTATCAAGTGATATCATGGGAAATTTGTAGCGATGGCGATTCATAGTGATAAGAGAGACATGGCTGGATGATATAGACTGAGAAAGAGTGAAAGAAAGACTACTGACAGGATAAGGTGAGAGTTATAGAAGGCCTGCAAATAAAATAAAAAGAGCAGAGGACTAGGAAAGATATTGATGAGAATATGAGAGGATTTTAGGAGCAGAGAAAAATATAGAAATGGGTTGAAAGGAAAAAAAAAGATCAATGTGCCAAGAGATGAGGATAGGAGAGGAAACGTGAGTAGTAGTATGGAAATATTTGAAGAGGTATCAAAAATCAAAGTAGGAAAAGGGTAAAAGGTTTCAAATTATGGGAGGGTGACGTTTATGCCGACATTATATAATATTTTTGTAAAAATGGTATCAAGGACGCAAAATAATAAGGTAGAGGAAAAACAGATAATTTTATTTAATCAGATAGGATACATAAGAGGTATGGGATGATATATAATATTTATATGTCTAATTATATTACAAATAGAAGGATCAAAAGCAAAGGGAGCATGACAGCATGGATAAAGCTATGAAAGAAAACATGATGGGAGATGATTTAAGGGAAAGAATAGCAGAGGTCTTTAGAGAGACGAAAAATGAGTAAAAGGCAAACAGAGTAATAGAAGACTGCTCCTGTATGATATACCTTTCTTTATGTTTGAATGAAAATATGAGCAGAAAGGATAGGGAGGAAAGGGATAAAAGGAGCAATCAGAAGAAAGAGAAAATAATTTGCAAAATATGAAAGAGGGGTGAGGAAACGTGGAAGCATGTGCAGAATGATTGAGCAGAAAACAGGAGAGGAAAGGATGGCAAGAAAATTGTCAGAGAATTTTGGGCCAGAAGGACTAGGAGATTCTATAAAAGAGATATAAAAAACTGCAAAAGTTCAGGAAAGAGAATGAGGGAGTGTGCGGAAGCGGAAATAGAATGCATAGGTGGGAAGAGAAAAAGGAGGAAAAAGATTAACTAAAGCATAAAGGTAGCTAAAATTTTACAGAATACAGAACAATGATAGCATGGAGAGTTGAAGGAACTGAAGTAAATTTTCTGAAACCAGCGGGGGCGTACTGAGACGAGGGTGTTCGGGGTGTGACCCTCCCCTAAACATTCGTGCCGAGTCGGCATTCATGTCAAAGTCGTCATTCTCGTGCCGAAGTCGGCTTACTCAGCAAGCTTGACTGTAACACACACACACCCAAACTCACGAGGCTCAGTACGCCCCTGGAAACTAGCTTACCTACAAGCATCCAAATGAGAAATCGTAACCACGTCAAGAGTGATAAGTGGAACATAAGTCCAATATTGCAAAGAATACTCAGCGCTGGTACCAAAGGTACCATTGGCACACGAAAACTTCCTGTGCTGGGATTTTGTTTGTGTGCGTGAATCATAAATAAACCTGTAAATAAACAAAGTTCATTTCATCGTTCGGTAAATGTTTATTATCAGGGCTGCTGAAGTGGGGTAGATCAAAATGGCGTAAACTGTATGGATGCTCATATCATGACTAAGAAAAGATTTCCTAAGATCAGGTTCAAAAAGGCACCTCGGAAAATATTTTCAGCTGGGAAAGGGGTTCGCGATGGTAGAAGTTGGGCTTAGTATCTAAATTTTGTGAAAAAATAACAAACCTGCTGAGAGAGAGGGGGAGGGGGCGAGAGAGGGCGAGAGAGAGTCTATATATGCTGTCTCATGGAAGCGAAGTTTCAACCTACGACCTTCTCTCAAAATTGAGTTTTGGATCCGAAAGGAGCACTGCAAATGCGCTCGCGGGAGAGCATAAACCAAATGTTCTGCTAAGAGCGGGAATAAAACCTGTAAATACCATCAACCACATGGGGGTACAAACACTGCAAAGAGAATAACGGCGCAATCGTAGCGCTGTCAAATACTTTGTCGGTATGGCTGCACCAGGTCTTACCTAACATTGATGCCGCTGCCAACTTTGTCAGGAATTTTGAATTTGAATAAAAATGCAAGTTACGATTTTGTTGTTCATTTACAATACCGGAAGATAATTCAAGCCGTTTGCGGGAAAATACGTGGACTCCAGAGCGCAACAGTGTTCCGCTGATAGAGCAATGCTGCTGTGAAATCTTGCTGCCGAAAATTTACTAGAACCATTTTTACATGGATGATGACAAGAGTCATCGACAACTTCCAGACTAAAAGACTCTTCTAGTCTGGAAGTTATCGCTGACTTTTGTCATCATTCATGTGAACATTACATACCCACACGTTAATTTCAAGAAGGATTCAGCATCCTCACATCCTTATTTCTGCAAGTTATAACTTGAACAATTTATTTTGATACAAGATTTCATAATAATTTTATAAGTTTTACTAACTATTTACTCATTTACTCGTCTTACCATGACATGAATGATGATAGCAGTTATATAATTCATCATCATAAAATATCAAATGGCAGAGTTGTAGTTACAAGTATATATATTATTTTGTAATGTGCAATACAAATGCGGAGAAGACGCATCACGTAGTATCATATGAAGAAGGTTAGTAATAGACAACCTATTTTCGTTATTATTATTATAATTCGAATATGTTTCAAAAGGCACTCAAATTCTACATGGAGAATATGAGAATGAAGTTTTGAAATCACCGCAAAGATTCCTTGTTCTCAGATCTGCACAAATCTAGTAAATAACAATCAATTCGGATTGAAAATAATTCATTATTATCAAAATTATAAACTGTTTTGGCGGATGACGCAGATGGTTTACAAAATTATTATAATTGGAATTCGGGAACCATTCACTTCACATTTATTTGCAAACAATTTTGTGCATTTCTACATAATACTCTAAATTTCGACAAATAAGAAAGTACCTACTTTGACTGACATTTACTTTATCGAAACCCGCTCGGACAAAGTGTTTGCATTCAGATCGAATATCACTTTTAATTCGTGATTTCAAACATTTACGACCTCTCAACCCTTCCTTGGTACCCTTGTAATTTGAATTATAATAAGCTCATAAACCATCTGCGTCATCTGCCGAAACTGTTTATAATTTTGATAACTACAACTGTATCTTATGATGAATAATAAATTATTTTGAATCAGACTTGTTTGTTCTTTACTAGATCTGTCCAAATTTGGGAATAAGAAATCTTTGTTGTAATTTCAAAACATCATTTGTATATTCTCTATGGAAAAATTGAAAAAAAATTATTATCAACCCGTGTATCAGAATAAATCGTGTTAGTAAATTCTCAATAGCAAGAGTTCACAGCGGCATTCTTTCATCAGTAGTACACTGTTGCCCTCTGAGTTCCGCGTATCTTTGGCCCCAAATTACTTGAATCATCATTCGGTCTTGTAAATGAGCAACAAAAACATGGAAATCGTTACTTGCATTTTCATTCACTTTTCAAATTCCTGCCAAAGGTGGCAGCAACGTACAGGTACGGCCGTGTGCAGCTATACCTTAGAGCATATACTCCTGAAGTAAACCAGTCAATGGCAGAGTTGGTGTCACAGTGAGAGAGACAGATTATGATTCAGTGGGATATGCTATCTCTCTCGCGAATGAATCTGATTGGCTATTTGACTATTCTCAGCTTATCAAGTTGCTGCGCGAGAAAGATAGCATGTCCCACAGTATTGTTTTCTCAATCAGTCCAAATCACCGAAATGACCTCAACTTCTTACACGCGAGGCTCCCTCCAGGAGTAAATGCTCTAAGAGCTATACCGACAGAGTATTTGACAGCGCTACTATCGCGCCCAGCTGTCAATCTGTCATACACACATGTAATTTTCCCTGCAGTTTTTACCCCCATGCGGTTTATGATATTTCCGGATTTTTCCCTCTATTTCAGGATGACATTCGGTTTTCGCGAGGTAATAAGTGAAATCCGTTCAAATAAATTTATGTGCTCTCCCGCGAGCGCATTCGCAGTGCCGATTCTGGATCAAAAATTCAATTTTGAGAAAAGGTCGTTGGTGAAAAGTTCGCTTGCATGTGACAGCATGTACTGTCACCTCCTTGCTATCCTTACTATCACATATTTTTTCACTCTCAATTTCCAGAAGGTATCTTATTTTTTCACAAAATTTAAATACTTAAGCCCAACTTCTACCATCGTGAATCCCCTTCCTGTCTGATGAAAGTTTTGCAAAGTTCCTTTTCAAAACTGTGATCTTAAGAGATCTTTTCTTGGTAGTGATATGAGCGTTCTTACAGTTCACGCCATTTTTATGTACCCCGCTCCTTGATAGATTTGGCTGGGAAATTTCTAAAAATAAAAATAATAAATCCAGCGATCATTTTTTTAAAATTATTTTCCCAGTCCAGAAAATTTCGCAATTTAAAGAAAAAATTGGACTTTCTGGGGAGAAACTCACTTCCACAAAGTAGTAGTATTAACATCACGATCACTATATAAGTCCACCAGGCTGGTGATGAGGAGCTTTGGACCAAGAGAATAAGTCCTGCGCACAGGGAAATACATCCCAACGAGTAAATTGTTATTGATGCTGCTACAACGACTCCAGGATCATATTTTCCCACAAAAGTTGCCAACCATGCATAACTGAGTTTGAGTTTTCCGGTGTCTTCAGAGTAATTTAGTAGCTGCTGATTTAAGAAGAAGAATAAAAATTATTACAGTAGTAAAGTCAATTCATGGATCAAGAATTTGATTTGAATAAACACCATAGCAACACAAATTACATTTTCCAAGGATTACTCGGATCCTTTTCGAAATGAAGATGTTAGAGGTGTACACAGTTAACCAGAGAAAAGAAAATTGACGCTTCCACAATAAAATTCAGCGGTTTGTATGTGTAGAACCCATTCCAGCAAAAAATAAAGTATTGATACAAATGAAATTGAAAAAACTTAGCCCCCCAGAGAATATACCCCTTTGCGCAAAAGACGCTCTGCGTGACCTCATGTGAATTTCAGAAGACGGTATTTCAGTTTTAAATCTTTTTGTAGGTACAAATACGGCGCGCAAGTTTGAAGTCAGTGAATTTGCTTTGAGGCGCCAGCACGCAAACGCTTCAACATGCGTCAAGGTGTTTGAATTAAAGAGCACGGAAGATACATTCGAATTCATTCTACTTCATCACGGAAAATTTTACTTGTTTTGGATTATACAATCTGATTCGCAACTGGAAAAACAGCGATTTGGCGGACTGTCAACAACACATTCAGACGACTTCACACTCGGGTATTAAAAAAAAGAGCAACATTTCGGTAGTTCCAGGTGCTTTCTGATTATACGATGGCAATCTACGGGAGACTACCCCGTTGAAAGTCTCACTCGGACTACATACAAGTGTCGAAAAATGAAAAATCAATCTAATAGGTCCATCAGACCTGTTCATTATTTCAAACTAAGAGTATCACGTTACTTCGTACTGATAGTTATGTCAGAATCTTCCTGTTATTACTGACATCCAACAGAAGGTACTGTCTTTGCTTTTCATCAAAAGTTGTGTTTTTTACTTCTATACATTTTTTGATAAGGACGATGCCACGCTCAGCTGTGTCATTTACAGAAGTAATGTGCTTAGCTACACGTTGTGCTATATAGTTATTGTGTCCCAACCATCGACGAATTTTTCCAACGACACTGCTTTTTCCAGAGACGTATTCTTCTTTGCTGGGACCAAGCCTCCGCAAAAGATGACAAGCAGTTCAAACAACTTCTCATATCTTCATTCCAGTAACAGCAGCCTACAGGGGATAACGAGAAGTTGCTTAAACTGACTGTCATCTTCTGCGTCGATGTAGTCCTAGGGAACGATGAATATGTCTTTAGAAAACTCGGTACTGTTAGCAAATTTAATGGATGGAACGAACACTCTATGTCATGATGTTCTGAATGTTTGGGAAGCAACTTGTCCTTACTACTCGAGATTGCACTTCTCTTTTCAAACTGCGTAGTTTTGCGGCCGGTGTGTATGTCAAGCATTGATTTATTGAAAACCCTTGCGAATTGTGAAGGAACACGCTTTAGGACTGCACTGGAAAAGTTGGGCAAATATATCTAGTATCCGCCTCAAACTCTAGTAACCTTAGCTTCCTTTGGCAAAGTTGTTCATCCAAAGCTGAATAAAACTATGGTTCAGGCATCAGGAGACAAAGGAGGGGCAGACGATGGGCAGATTCATAGCAAATTTTCACCAAAACCGATTTTTCTATCCGAGTTTGCTTGAGAGACCTCCATACAGTTTTTCGAAATAATCAGGAGTTTCAGCAAAGTATCATGACAAAGACCGATCTGGAAGGGGAATGAGTACTCTCACCAAGCTGCAATACGTATCGCTATTAAGCACATGATTCCTGTAGATGACATCGTTGAGCAAGGCGTCGCTCTCATTAAAAAATTTGTATTAAGAAAAAACATGATATTTGATAAAGAGCAAAGACAGTACCTTTTGTTGTATGTCAGTGTCAACAAGAAGCTTTTTGAAAAAAAAACTGGCAGAATGAACATTTAAAACTTTTGTTTTCGAAGAATAAATAAGAATTGATTTCTTGGACTGGGTCTTCATTTAAAAAAAAAATATAATTAAACTATGTGACAGTGGTGATAGCGTCAATAGAAAATTATTCATCGGCAGCACTTTCTCTTTTATTGAGAGAGTATTGACATTGTCCACTGATTACACCCTTCTTATATAAGGTGTAAATTTGGCACCAAGCACAAATCCGCTGGTTTCTACTATACATACTACTCTTTCGACAGTAGTCGCATGCGTCGCCAAAAGCCCCGTTTATCTTTTCTCTCGCTCTCCCGGCAAAGCTTAGTCAGCATGGATCCTTTCTCTATCTTGAATACTTCTGTGAAGGTCACCTACGTTTCGAAGTTAAACACCGAAGATGGAAAATTTAGCGCGACAATCGAAGGATATTGGCAAAGAAAACATCCACCGCGGGCAAAGAGGCGGTGCTGTGTCAAAACAAAACATGGCTGCCTATGGGATTTCTTTCTTCTTCTATGGAATTAATCTAACACAAAATTAATTAATATCGCGTTACTTGAGTGCAACTTGAATGTAAGCAATGCTATGTGTGTATGCCTTAGGAAGCCATGTTGATTAGTTCGCTAGATGGCCATCAGGTCTCGCATTGCAACTTCAAATTCCCAATATGATCAAAGATATTCTTTGATATGTTTCCTTTCCTCTGCCGATCCATAGCCCAAAACAGATCATCTCACTCCCCGACTACAGCGGCTGTGATCGTGATCAATGAATGAATTACTGGAACCTTTAGAACCCGATTCATCGCTCTAATTTCTTCACCATCATCGACACCCTGCTGGCCGGGAGCATGCAAGTTATTGAAATTGTAAAAATATCTACATATGTTGGGCTGAATTTGCACTTTCATGATATCTATTCGGAAAAATTATCAAGTTGATAATTTTTTCGCAAAAAATTCACAAAGTTTGTAGATTTCCGAAACGTGATAATATCGAAAATAACTAACTTCAATGATTATTTTTACCACCAAAAATTTTCAACCTAAATGTTTCAATTTGCACCGTCATAAAAATCTGATAATGCATAACCGTTTTTACGTAATTATTGACAAACACGATGTTGAGGTGGAGCACTATATAGACAAGTATGTGCATCCGCCATCTCGGGTCCATGGAGCAGAGGAAATATGTATACAACGTGTAAGTGGATGACGTATTTATTTAAGTTAAAATAAAAAAAGTACATCAGACTAAGAAACACTAACGGAGAAAAGTTATCAGCGTTTTTACGTTTCAAATTCAAAGGAAGGTGAATATAACCTCACTCTAGACCATGTACTTCGTTATTTGATGCACACAAAATAAGTGTATCACTTTGTAAATAATCAATGTGAGGAAGTTATTTCAAAAAGGCATGTCACATTTTTTTTTTAATTGTTTTTCCAAGAAAATTTATCTAATGTTTTTTGTGTGGTTATAATATTTCTTCAGATCTCTTTAACATGGGCGCGAATGATGCTGTATAATGATTTTCTTTATGTCAACTCGAATAAATAAGTTATTGTCTCACGTTCAATAACCGACTTTAATAACATCCCATTTCAGCACACTCCAAAAAGAAAATATTCATTACCACGTTTCCTAGCACGCCTTTAAACTAATTAAAATAATTATTTCTCAATATTTAATGATGTAAGAAGCTAATTACATTACAATTAAGCTTTAATTGTCGCCTTTAATGCACATGTTGTATACATACTCCATCTGATCCATGGACCCAAAATGGTGGATACGCATACCCATCTATTTAGAGCTCTAGTAACGGTCGCGATCAACCACTCTCGCTGCAGTTATTTCTTTGGAATATAGGAAATCTGATTCGTCGAGAATCTGAAGGCGAACTTGGAGTGCCTAAGCAATTCAACAAATAATTCAAAAGGTATTTCGTATAATTGCAAATTATTTTATAAAGTAGGATTACCAGATGAGGCGGCTAAAACCAGGCCAGTCGTACATTCTAATGTAAAACCTAAGAGGATGCGCCCACTAACCTTATCTTTTATCTTTAATCATTAACACATATTTGTGAAATCTTACAAAGAATTAATTGATAAGTATAGACGGCAGTTTACTGTGCAACAAAAAATTTTATCATAGCATAAAAACAAAATATTTGCTGCAAAAAACATTTGTTTTTCTAAAAAAAGAGCATTTCACGTATTTCAAGAGAAACTACACGCCACCAGGC
>WSXT02241825.1:0-15577 GCA_011762715.2 Neuroterus valhalla
AATCCTGCGCCAAATTCTGAGACTCTGCCGGCATAAAAGATGGCGGCTCAGCCTTCAATTAGTCACACGACTCGACATGACTTTCCACTGAACTGTGTATCCAGTGTATTATATATAGAGATCAGTGGTATGTACCCACTTGATTTTTATCTAGTTAGCAAAAACTAATTCGCATCACATCTATTTACAAATAAACAAATTCAATACTTTATACATTTTTTCAATCTTCAATATAAATAAATTTGCAATTTGGTCAAGTTTAGAATTTGTTTGCGTATTTATTTATTATTTCTAAAAAAGTATTTCGGAAGTCAGTCGATTTATTAATAAAGTAGCTCTCGCAATAAATAAATATTGAAATTGTTTTTCCAGGTGATTTTGAATTCTCTGAAGTTTACAATAATCTGGTCAACTTTGTAATTTTTTTTAAAACTTAATCCTTATTTTGTAAAAAATATTTCTAAACCGTAGGACTTTTTAATAAAAGTTGTCGAGCTATCACCCGAGTTTACCCTCGGTATTTATTGAACCCTCGCTTGCAGGCGCTTTCTGACGTCTTTGGCTGGATTTTATTTTATAATAAATAAAGTACAAAAAATAATAAATAGGGTGATTAAGGCAACAGTTTTTTCTCAATGAAAGAATGGTAATATTCAGTAAATAAAAAAAGCATATTTAGCATACTGAGTATAGTATACTTAGCAAGGGCGGATCCAGATAAGGGTTCCGGGGGAGGGGGGGGGGGGAGGTCCTACCCAGTGGCGTTCCTACCGGGGGTGTAAGGGATGGTAAACACCAGAGCCCCCTGAACCAAGGGGCTCCAATACCATAAACCTGTAAAATAAGTGCGTTCAAGATTGTCAAATTCCTGATTGGAAAAGTGAAAATATCACTTTGAATGTATTTTTGGTTTTTAAAAATTTTGGGAACTGACCACACTCGAAGTAGGAAATAAATTGATAACAAAAATGTATTATAAACATATCAAATCTAATATAAATATTCGTGACGTTTTTACTTTTCTCAGTTGGAAGTCCACTACTTTGAACGCAGCCATTGCACAGGTTTTTGTAAAATACGAAAATGCAGTCGATATTTACAAAAAATATTTTTTACACTCTGCATAGGAAATCAAAAATTTATTTTCAATTTTCAAAATTTAGTTGCAGAAAGTTGGAAGATTAAGAAGGAACAGCTTTTCATTGTTCCTAAAATTTTTTCAATTTACCACACTTAAAGAAGGAAATCAGATGATAACATAAGTGTATTATAAACGTATTATTTGCCAACTTTGTCACGAGTCGAGATTCGTGCGGAAGTAGACGGAGGAAAACAAAATTTACCGAAATTGTACCAACTACCAAGGCCCGTGCCGCGACTCAGGATTTCCAGAGCCGTACCAATACTCATGTTGAATTTTATTTCTGGGGCACCAACCACCGGAGGTAAACTCGGGTGATGGCTCGACACCTTTTAATAAAAAATCCCACAGTTTAGAAATATTTAAAAAAGAATTATGAATCAATTTTTAAAAAAATTACGAAGTTGGCCAGATCATTGCAAACTTTGGAGAATTGAAGATCATTTGGAAAAATAATTTCAATGTTTATTTATTGCTAGAGCCTCTTTATTTATAAATCAGCTGACTTCCGAAATACTTTATCAAAAATAAATATGCAAACAAATATGCAAACGAATTCTGAACTTGACCAAATCGCACATTTATTTATATTGAAGATTGAAAAAATGTATAAAGTATTGAATTTGCTTATTCGTAAATAGATATGTTGCAAATTAGTTTTTGCTAACTAGTTAAAAATCAGGTAGGTACATACACGAATTAACAAATTCATAAAAATTAAAAATTCCGATCTTGGTTTCCATTTGCAATAAATTATCAAGTTTTTTTTAAGGTATGAACTATGTACAATCGTAAATAATCCTCTGGATAACAATTTTATTTCTTTTATCGATGGTGACGAGATCGAAAGACCTCCTTGCTTAAAATTTCAGACGGATTTCGGATTGGTTTCGGACAAGTTGATCCGCAGCTGTCTGGAATCCGTCCTTAATATGCTTGGAATCTGTCCTGTTTCGTCCGAAATCCATCCGTCCGATATTTGAGGCCCGGAATCCATTTGCGTTTGTCTGGAAGCTGGCCGAACCGTAGAACCAGGAATTAATGTTTCATAAGCAGGATCCGAAATTCGTCCGCTTCCGCCTGGATCGCATCCAACAAAACAGAGGATCCGAAATATGTCCACATTTTTCCGGAATTGGTCCGAAGAACAAAATCGAAATTTTGTTTCCAAGTTTACTTTGGAAATCGTCCACTTCGTCCAGATTGTGTCCGGAAAGAAATTTGATCCTAAATCAGTGCGCACCTGTCCAGAGCTGGTCCGCAGTATAAAATCTTGAATAATTTTTTCAAGTGGGATTCGAAATTCGTCCGCTTCCATCTGTAATGTATCCGCGGAAAAATTCACATCTGACAAAAGTCCACGCCCGTCCGTAATTTGTCCCAAGTTTCAAATATTGGATTATTATTTGCAAAAAGGGAATTCGAAATTCGTCCGCTTTGGTCCGGGATGTATCCGTAGAGAAAATGGAATCCGAAAATAGTCCGTACCTGTCCGTCATTCGTCCTAAGTATCAAACAATTACTTTTTTTGCTAAGTTGGATCCGAAATTCATCCGCTTCCGCCCGGATTGTACCAAACAAAATAGAGGATTCGAAATATGTCTACATTTTTCCAGCACTGGTCTGGAGTATAAAATCGAAATTTTGTTTTCAAGTTTACTTTGGAAATCGTCCACTTCGTCCAGATTGTGTCCGGAAAGCAATTTGATCTTAAATCAATCCGCACCTGTCCGGAACTGGTCCGCAGTATAAAATCTTGAATAATTTTTCCAAGTGGAATTCGGGATTCGCCCGCTTCCGTCTGTAGTGTATCCGCGGAAAAAGTTACATCCGACAAGGGTCCATACCCGTCCGGAATTCGTCCCAAGTTTCAAATATTGAATTACCATTTGCAAAAAGGGAATTCGAAATTCGTCTGCTTAGGTCCGGAATGTATCCGTAGAAAAAATGGAATCCGAAAATACTCTGTACCTGTCCGGAATTCGTCCCAAGTATCAAACATCTAATTACTTTTTTTTGCCAAGTTGAATCCAAAATTCATCTGCTTCCGTCCGGATTGTATCCAAAAAAATAGAGGATACGAAATATGTTCACGCTTTTCCGGAACTGATCCGAAGTATAAAATCGAAATTTCTTTTCAAGTTGAATCTGAAATTTGTCCGCTTTCGTCCAGGTTGTGTCCCGAAGGAATTTGATCCGCAATCAGTCCGAACCTGTCCGAAACTGGTCCGGAGTATAAAATGTTTAATTATTTTTTTGCTAAGTGGAATCCAAGATTCGTTGTCTTTGGTTCGGGATGTACACGATGAAAAAATGGAATACGACAATAGTCCGGACAAGTCCGGAATTCGTCCCATGTATCGAACATGAAATTATTTTTTTTGCTAAGTTATATCCGAAATATGTCCGCTTTCGTCCGGAGTGTAACAAGCAATATGGAGGATCCGAAATATGTACACCCTTGCCCGAAACTGGTTCAGAGTATGAAATATAAAATATTTTTTTAGGCGAAATCTGAAATTCGCTCGCTTTCATCCGGATTGTATCTGCGAAAAAAATGTCAACCGACAACAGTCCGCACCTGTCTGGAATTCGTCCCGATCATCAAATAAAATTATTTTTTGCAATGCTGAAACCAGAATTTGTCCGCTTCCGTCCAGATTGTGTCCGGAAAAAAATTAGATCTTCAATCAGTCCGCACCTGTCTGTAACTGGTTTGGAGTATAAAATCTAAAATATTCTTTTCAAGTGTATTCCGAATTTCTTCCGTTCCCGTCTGGTTTGCATCCGCGAAAAAAATTACATCCGATGAGAGTCCGCGCCCGTCCACAATTCGTCCCAAGTATCAAACATGAAATTATTTTTTTTCCAAGTTGAATCCAAACTTCGTCCGCTTTCATCCGGACTGTATCCAACATAAGGGAGGATCCGAAATATGTCCGCACCGGACTAGACCGGATTGAAACTCGATGACCAAAACCACCTTGATTTCGGATAGTTTCGGACAATTTGCGGAGTCTGGAATTCATCCGAATTTTCGGGCAGAGCGTACGGTTTCCTGATTGATGAAATCGTCAAACCTGACATATTTCGGATGTGTTCAGACAAAATTCAGATCAGTGAGAACGTCAGACCTGATAGGTTTCAGATATATTCGGATGAAATCTGGTCTCCATTTTCGAGCACTTGTATCGGATGAATTTCAGACTTGACCGGATTTGATGTGGATGACGAAAATCGCCTTGATTTCGGATACTTTCGGACAATTTGCGGAACCCGGAATTCGTCCAGAAATTTAATCAGGGCTCTAATGATAAGCTCTGGCACGTGCCACATACCAGTGCCGTATTTGTAGGTTTATTTCCCGTTAGGAAAATACATATACTACAAATTTTGTAAACTTAGAAATATTTTCTCCCAAATTATAAATAAATTTGCAAAAAAATTGTAAACTTGACAAAATTTTATTGTGAATCTATTTATATGGAAAATTGAGAAAGGGTTGAATATAATCATTCATAAATAGATAAGTTGCAAATCAGTTCTTGCTAATCTGATGGACACAAATTATAAAATTCTTCCATAAAGTCTGCAAAACTAAAAATTACGTGGAAAAACTATTTCAATATTCATTTATCGAGAGACAAATGATTTATCCCATTTATTTATTGCGAGAACTGAGTTATTTATAAATCAGCTATTTTCAGAAAAATTTTTTCAGAAATTATGAATAAAAGTGCAAAGAAATTCTAAACTTGACCAGATTACATATTTATTTATATTGAAGATTGAAAAAATTTATAAAGTACTGAATTTATTCATTTATAGGTTGATAAGTTGTAAATATATTTTTTTTTGCAGTTTTGAGGAAGATCAAATGGAAAAACGAATTTATATATTTTCTGAAGTTCTCAATTTTTGGAATTTTCCAATTACTAGAAACTATAAATTTGTACTTCCTTTTATAAACTATGACAAATTGTAAAAAATTATCTGGATAAACAATTGCAATATTTGTTTATGCAGAAATAATTCAATTTTATATTGTCTTCACTATTCATCCATTGCGAGAACTACTTTAACGGCAATAATTTCATGTACCATCATCTTTCTAGAGGTATCGTGTGAGTACGCAAGTTATGAAAATTTCCGTTTGGTAACGTGTCGTTCATGGCGCTGCAGTGAATGTCTGACGCTCTAATGTGAAACTTTCATAATTTTTGCATGGTGTTGTTGAACTTTGGCCACAAATTACGGCTTTGTGCGTTATGAACAGTGAAATTCTTCCTTATGGACTTATAGTTGGGAGTTATAGAATTTGATGTATAACCCGCGAATCTTTCACTAATGCCGTAGTTGTGCATGATCATTTAATTCCTGGTATAAAATTGGAATTTTTCTGCCATCACCCACACAGACATATGGTCTGCTGTAAAAATAGATTGGCGTAACCGTAGAAGAAACACAAAAATTGCAGAATCAGTTTGCGCAATGCCCTTAATTTACTAACATATCATATAATCATTTGATCTCCCGTCAAAAATTAGCGTATCATTAGTGATTTCAACAGCATGTAGTAAATCGTCTGATAATGAAGGAATCTTTAGTACCAGAACATCTCAGAGCAAACACAAAAAGTCAGCATACCAAAATATACACACTTCAACTCTTATGGCTAACAAGGGTACATTGTATATTGTTCTGTAGTGTTATTTATGCATCTGCCATTGGAAGCATACAAAATGTACGCATTCGAACAATCCATTGATGCTTGATCTCTAGGTTTGATTCCTTGATCTAATAATGGACGGGAAGAAGAAACTGACGAGTTTCCGAGTACAGATTCTCTATGCGATTGATTTTATTTCCATAAAGGTGAATTAGAACGAACTCCAAAAATTTGCAACATAGAAGTATAAAGGTCGCCTCGACCTTCTTGCATTTGACAGGGGTATAACTCATAGCTATGCAAGCTTGAAAATGTTGCACAACGGTCCCACTAATTCTCTCAACCTTTGGTAAATCATCAACGGGGATATACCATCATCCCTAGCAGCCTTATGTAAGGATCAACGCTTTTAATGACCAATCTCATTCAAGATCGTGTATCAATCCGACTAGACATCCTCCAGTTCTCTCCAGCGATCCTAAAATCTGTCCTATCGAAAACTTTAGGCACTAGATTCCGCTAGCTGTCTCTGTCATGTCACCTGTAGTCAACATGAGTGCCCCTAGTTTGGAATTAGAACTTTTCTATAACCATTTCATGATTTTGTAGTCCTTATAATGATTTCCTAACCTGATCATTGATATTGGATTGCATTCCTAATTAAAAGAAAAATCGCAGTTTAGAGAAACACGTAGAAATTCAATCTGACAGGAGATAAAAAAAATTGCGATATAAGTGTTTGAAATTTCTTGAAGAAAATAATCACAGTTTTTTCATTTCAGTTCAAGCGGAGGCATTGGACTGTTCAGGCAATCATTATTCAATAAATAAATATTTAAGTCGATCTCATGCCCTGATCGGCAGAGTGCTAGCAATAATTCGTATCATTCTTACGTAGGAATTCGGATTCTCAACATCTTTGTAAGCTTCACTTCTATTTCTTTTGTAAGCAGTGTTTGGCAGAGTAATATGCGGCACATATCTGTTATCAACAGTCTACCAAAAAACGAAAAAATGATAAAAGGTGCAATATTCAATAAAAACCCATTCGAATCTTCCAGATAAACTGCTGCTATTATAATTTTTCTCATTGTTTCCTGTCCCGTACATGAAAATTCAAACTGGTATAAAGAAATAAATAGGGTTCAAGGAAATCACGTGAATTATCCGCGTTCCAAATGCCTGATGAATCTAATGATCCAAATGAAATATAAGAAAAAAAAGTAGGGATGTCGTTCTGAAAGCGTTGGGCATCGGATTCATCTCAAACTATGTACACTGATATATTTTGTTACGGTGATTACAAATATAATAAAAATCGGCGCGAAGGTCCCTGCATCAGAGGTGAAAATTGCCAGTTTCTACTGAAACAATGGATCTCAATATATTCTTGACGAGGAGAGAGGGCAGAAGAGCGAGGTCATCGCTTGATGCGAATTCGATAATAACATCTGTCTTGTGCATTCTCAAACTGTTGAACGCTTAGCGCTCAAGATTCGAGTTCCATAAAACGTCACTGCTATAACGTCGAGAACGGCGCCCTAGTAAGATGACTATCGAATGAGATTTATATGACATAGTTTTACATTGATTTGAGGTCTAATGCATCGAACGCGCTTCTTATAACAGCCGAACTCTAAGCGCTCAAAATACCAACTTAATAGTCACTCATATATTTTGAAAAGGAGCCCGCTTAAGCTCGATAGAATAAAAGTTGATATTACGGTGAAATACTTTGCGTGCTTTTTCAACAGTCGAACGCCAAGCGCTCAAAATACCAGTTTGGTAAAACGTAACTGCTATAACTTCAAAATCAGTGCTCCCGTGAGAACGTTATGCTTTGAAGATGCAGTCTAAAATTCGAAACATGCTCCCGTAAACGCAGAGAGGGTGTCAACGTATCAGATCGTTCGGAAGCGTGAATATTGCGAAGGTATATATCGCACGCCTTTCTTAACAGCCGAATGCTTAGCGCTCAAAATACCAATTCATAAATTGGTAAAGCTTGCCGTTGAAATCAGTGCTGCCGTGAAATCAATATCGAATCAGGTTGATCTAATGATGATATAATCGCGAGCTGGCTCAACCGACCGGACACTTAGCGCTGTAGAAATAGTCTAAAATGAAAACATGCTTCCGTGAGCGCAGATAAGGTGCCAACCTCAGTTCGTTCAAGAGCGTGAAGATTTTAAAGCAATCAATCGCGCACTTCTTACCAGGGGAAAGTGAACGTTTGCTGCCTCATACATCTCTTTTGTAATTGCAACTGTTTCCAGGTATTGCGCTCCACACAGTGCCGTTAACCTCCCTCCCCCCCGATACTGGAATTGTCGACAAATATAAGTGTATCACTAAAATAACAGCGTTTCGTTTCAACCTGACCTTGGCTCGTTATCTGCGCTCATAGAAGCATGTTTTGAATTTCAGAATAAATTTTGTCGCTTAGCGTTCGGTCAATTTGTTTAGCACGCGGTGTCTATTATTGTAATCATCAGGGCGTCTTCCTGCTTCACGCAAGACGACGAGAATAAGAATAGTATGTGATCCAAATTTTTGCTGTCGCCAGTCATATGTGTGCCTTTTTGGTCACCAACAGGACTTGTGAGAAGGGAGAGGAATGTGAACTGAATTTTTTTGATGTGTCATAGAGGCGCTTTCCCTCCCTTCGCCCTCCTCTTGGTTATTGGGAATGGAATGCGACCCACGTTATTCCTGTGCCTACCATATTGGCGTTTTTACCAATATGTGGATGGGAATGGTTTGTAATCTACGTTATCCTTGGGACTAAAAGAAGGATGAAATGCTCGAATTCCCCAGGAAACAAATAGGTCAAACTATCTCATTCAGTTAAATGACAAGTAGCTAAACTGACCATAGAAAATAGGGATAAAAAAACGTTAAACTGCCCTATGATGTGAGGAAAATGGGAGAGGTCAAACAACCTTGAAAAACTTTAGGATCAAAGTGCTCAATCATATTAAAAACCACAAAGGGTGCAAAGCGTTTAAAAAACCTCAAATAAACGGCGCTGAACTGCGTTCCATTATCGAGAAAAAAATAAGGCTGAATTTCCCCAAAACTTCCTCCAAAAACTGGAAATGAAAGCTTAATAAATTAAGCAATAAGAAAGGAAAAACAGGTGAGCTGAGCTGCCCTCAAAACCTGGAGGTTCGTCAAACTTAACACCTTATCTCATTTACCAGGATAATCGAAAAGATAACAGTTTTTATAAAAGCAAGCAACTGGTTAATGGGAGCTGCTTTCGTGTTCTTGACTCACCACTACCAAAGGCACTCACAGAGCTGATCCGCAAAGCAAGTCAGCTAGAGCTAGACACCACCGAGAGAGGTTAATACATCCTTACCAACAACCGGTATGGATCTCGATATATTCGAAAACGAATTTCGAGATTATCTTCAGCAATTGCGCACCTTATTATTATTTCAGCACGAACCCAGAGTCTGCACTCGTCGTTTTATATACTTCACCTACACCTCTAACTTTACGTTCTTCTTTTAGGTGTTACACAAGGGCAATTGTTCCGACTTCTCTAAAAAAAAATAATCTGTTGGATACGGTTCATCTTGAAATTGTCTGCCTCTCAATAATGCTGCTCTCGCGTACAGTTTTTCCAAAATTCAAATGAAAAACAAAGCTGTGCTTGATCACCATTCATTCTGTTGCTGTAATGTACCACCTCTCAAACCATATGTTTTCAGAAATAGTATGCCTATGCTGATTCTGAACTTCTTCTCGCAAGCGAATCGAGGAATACAAACAGAGGCCGCTGAAGCGAGGGGCTGAGGGGGCTTACGCTCCCTTCCGAACTAAAAACGGGGGGGGGGCTCCATTTTTCCGGTATTCCTGTGCATTATTTTGTCCAATGACCTTTTTTTTGCTTCTCTGTTGCCGTGAACAGTTAAACCCACCCTCGCTTGAAAATACCAACACTTATCGTACCTCACCTTGTTGAAACTCTTGAACTTCGTTGTTGAAAAAAAACGATGGACTGGTGTGGGCCAGCGAGGGAAGGACGCTTCTCTATTTCCCGATCAGTCAAAGGAGCATATCACCTCTCAAAATACGACTAGAGGCTCTCGTGCTTCATCAGGTTAAAAAAATATTGGGGTTTGCCCCGAAAAATTGGCACAGATGTAGCCTCTGGAAGCTTCGATCACGATGGCGCTCCCAGAACTACCGATCCTGACGCAACCAGACGGAATACGGCGCTCGACTCGTTACCTGCACAACAACGAAGATGATGGATCGGAAAATCCTTTAACAATGAAAGACTCCATGCTCAAACTTACTAGAAGCCAGCAGTACTTACTGGTCTCCTTCATGTCTGGAAACATCACTCACTAACCCCTCAACCGACGCTCAAAGAAAGCAGTAGAGACTAAATACGCTGGTTGCCTGTCGCCGAACGCAAAAGGAGAACTGCTTACATGCAGGAGGCAGAACCGAAACTGACTGCAGGAGACTAGGAGAGGAGCAAGCGCCTGCCTTGGGTGGGAGAGCGCACAGCCCTGGCCTCCCCTCTCCTGCCGGTTGATACAGGGAAAACTGGAAACTAGAGGGAACCTGTGAAGAACACAAAACACCGCTTAGCCGTAGCAGCAAGTCGAATCAAAACTCGACCGTTGCGGAAGCCAGCGGCAGCAGATGAATTATAAAAAATCGTCTTCCTTTTTCTCGAAACGTATTACGTATTTTAGGCATTCATAAGGAAAAAACTCTTATTTCACACGTTCCTTCATAGCTTCTGTGACAGAAATAACATAGGTCTAACAGATTTTCCCTTCCACCGTCTCAGGAAGGGGGCGTGATTATATTGAGGCACAAATACTATCAAGGTCATGCAGGTTTCCTCTTCCAATGTCTTCTAGGGTGCAGGAAGGTACAGCTTTGATGAGGAACAGGAATACTTCAAGAAATATTGGATAATTCTGATTTCAATCCTAAACTTCGAATAACTCAGACTGTTACACATGAGATAAAAGTTGATGTAACATAAAATGAGAGTCTGTATGTAGTAATCAGATGTGCGCGCGACCCTGCCCGAAAAGTGTGCAACCCGAAACTTTTCCTCGCTCGTGCCGTTCGTTCCTCTTCACATTGAAAAGAAAGATACGAAATATCATGTCTCAGGAAACTCCAAGCAAGGGAGTTCCCTCTTATGGAAAAGCGAAAAAATTGGCGCAAACAGAATTTCATTTTATTATGTCTATCAAAAGATATGACGATTTCGGCAAAACAATCCCCGTTTTTAGGAAGAGTACTCACACACGGCTTTCATACACGGGGATGGTTTTACTAAAATCGGCATATCTTTTGATAGACAGAACAAAATGTTATTACGTTTGCGCAGATGTTTTCGCTTTTTCTTTGGAAAAAACTTCCCTGACAGAAGTTTTCTGAAACATGACACTTTGTATCTCTATTCTTAATGTGAAGACGAAGGAACGACACCAGCAAACAAATATGACGGGTTGCATACTTTTCGGGCAGCGTAACACGCACATCTGATTAATGCATCCGGACGTTTGAATGTGCCTTCCAAAGATATGTAAAAAACTTCGTCTAAAATCTAATTCAATTTTTTTCATATGTATATAATTAAATGGGGAAACCCATGAATTTTCCCTCTTTTGTTCCTAAGCTTAGACATTTTAAAACAAATCGGAGCTCCAAAGCTTATAAAACTACCCTCCCATTTTATTATTTTTCATTGTTTTACTATATTTCCCTTGGATCATTCGGTTGATCGAAAATTTGAACCGAAAAATACGCCATATCAGAAGATTGGTGTGGATTGTGATTCCCAAACTATGTTTGTACTTCTGAAATCCCTAGAAGGAAGAATATTTTGTTGTATCATCCACAAATTCTTAAAATTGTTGAATAATTTTGTAGTTTTAATAATGACCTCAAAGCCGATATTCAACATATAATTGGACGGCTGGATTCCACAACAGCCTCTACGCTCGGGCTAATAGGCAAGGGAGGGGATACCGCGATGCGCGAAGATTTTTCCGTGCCTACGAAAAGATCTACGCGCATCGCGGTATCCCCTCCCTTGCCTACAAGCCCGAGTGTAGAGGCTGTTGTGGAACCCAGCCGTTCAATTATACTCTCGACTTGAGGTAAATACCAGTCTAAAACAACGCACAAGAATAAAATTCGAAAATAAAAGAAAAACACCAAGACATAGTTTTTCAAAATCCTCTTCAAGTTGACAATTACAATTTTCTTCGCAGTCCAGGTGAAGGAACTGGAGTGCATAGACAGCAATGTTTCATGAGTGAATATTCATGTCGATGTGATGCGCCTGTCCAAAAAATTCAAGGAATTATTTTTCGCATTTTTATGTAAAAATTTCAATTCCAATCAATTTCGTTTTCCTATAATCCACCTCTTTAGTTGACTGTACTCTAGAGAATTCAAAAATGTATTTTATTGCCCGAAAAAAGATCTCTGTAATATTGAAAATTGTTGAGAAGACTAACGATTGACGATGCGCGATTCAAATTTGTTATTAAAAGTCCATAAATATCAGGAAAAGATTAGGGAAAGTGCTATTCTTTATGTGAACCAATAAGAATTTCCCCGAGAAGCAGCTGCTGTCTCATCATCTCATATCTTTGTCAATATTTCATTAGGAACATTTGATTCGTCAAGAATTACAAACACAGAAAATTTCACGAATTCTTCAGGAGACAATTCGATTTCATCACATATTATTTACTTTTTCAGCACGAAATAGATGAAGATAAGGTAAATGATTGGAATCCCTGTTTTGACACATGTTGTTATGTTGAATTATTATGAAGGTTCCATGGAGTATAAATACGGCAAATATAGAAAATTTCAAGGTCTAAGTTTGATAATCTTCTGCCTCCTGCTCTATTAATTTTAGAGAACAAATGAAATGTGGCATTATATTACGTCGTAAGAGTAACTATATGTTTCAGCCATCCAGCGAATCACACTTCAAACGAAACTCTTTCAGAAGCAGCTTTCTCTCTCATTTATTTCGTGAATTAGTCTTTTTCTTCTCGAATAATGCAGTTCAATGCTGTCACTGTACTCCTCACAATCATGAGCTTTGTTTGTTCCTATCGTAAGTTCAACATGTTATTCCTAATTTTTCTAAATTCTTCTCTCTCACTCGTTCTTTCTCTTAAGTGTAAGCGGAATCTCTTTTCATATCTTTTTTAAGAATAAATTTACCTCATATTTTGTATGCAACATTTTTTATGTATATGTTCGGTATCAGGTATGCAGGCCCTCCCCACTCCGAATGGAAATATGAAGAATTATGGTTATTATTTTCAGCGTAGTTTAATGCCCGGCCAACTGTTGGCGCTGCAGGTCCCCATCCCTGCCCCCCGTACCTCACTCCGCTCACCCTAGAAATGCGCAGAACGTCGTCGCCGTCGTCAGACATTTTGATTTCTGGTTTGTTGACGTTTGTTGGATCACCTAAACTACAGGAAAATCCTCGACTTAGGGTATCGTGCGGTTCGCGTTATTTGTTTGAAAACAATGAACTGGTTCCTTCGGTACATTGAAGTCGATATAAATGACAGTTCCTTTTTTATCATCATGCTTTCAAATCGTAATTTGTTTTTTACTGTGCTAGTATTGTAAATATGTGTCAAGTTTTAAAATCAAATCTATGAATCGGAGAAATGTTCAAACCGATAGGATAAAATTTATCGCGCTTCAAATAACACTAATAATGTATTGGAAGTAACTGCTTATACTCCACATACTTTTAAACATACTCTTCCATTGATTTATTCAATTTTTTAGTCGTTATCTTCAATTTTGAAATTGGTCACATATATGCAATACATATACAGTACATGTACAATACATATACAGTTAGTATACACATTACATATAACGTTGCCCCAATGGCTGGCCAACTGCTGGCGCTGCCGTCAGTCTATCCTTCTGCATAATTTTACCATTGAGTGGAAAGGGCCTGCACGTGTACCTTGTACAAAATTTGAAGAAATTGGAAAAGTTACTATTCATATATTCCAAATAGGTAGATAAATATATCTATCATTTCGTTTTTGAAATAAATACCAGCAGAAAGAGAAAATCACTTGAGGAACAAAATATTTTGTTGATGAATAATTGTTTGAACTGAAAAATGGGGGATTCCATTTTTGGGTAAAAATTTATATTCTTCTGTTGAAAATTTGATTATTTGGTTTGAAATTAATTTTTCCACTTTTTTCGAGAATTCGAAGAAAATTTCTTTAAAAATTCATATTTTTTCTGATGGAATAAATTGGTTGAAAATTTCAATTTCTGCCTTGCCAACATATTTTTTAACTGCGTATTCAACTCTTCCAAAAAGATTAAATACCTTTGTTTTCCGTTGAAAATCTGAGTCTTTTGTTACAAATTCATTTTCACTTTTACTATCTTATTTCGGAATTTGATACTTTATCTTGAAAATTTACTATTCAGATTGAAAATGACTTTTTTGGAAAAAAAATGATAAATCTCAGAGAAAATTTATCTTCTTAGCTATAATTTGATATATAGTAGAGTGGTCCGAAACCGACCCTCTTAAGCAGAATCATCTTGAAAAGTGTTTTAAATTATTTTTTCGTTCGTAAGGCATGTGCAAGCTTTCAAATGATCAGTTAGGGGTCGTCCATGAACTACGTAGCCGGATTCTAGGCAACTTTCGACCCCCCTCCACCTTCCGTAGATAAGCGTAAACATTTTCAATTACCTCCTTCCCTTACTACGTAGTTTTTTCGACTGACAGTAAATTTGATGATAATTCAGGGTGGCGACTTGACCGGGAATGGACGGGACTTTAATTTAAATCGGGAATTTATTTGTCTCAACCTAGACTATTGAAAATTCTACCAAAAAAAAATACGAAAAATGACAGCTTTTTTTATGAATCAAAAAGAGATCTTCTCATTTGCTTTTAAGAATGTAACGTTCCTTTAATCTGATTCTCAAAATATTTATATATATCTATACGTCATGAGAGGAAGAATTTTTTTCCCATTATAAGAAAGAAGTTCTTCAAATTTGTTACTCTGTAGAATTTTTTTAGCTGACTTAAATTTGATAATCGTATTAATGATAGGGAATTTCAGAAAATAATTATACTTTTTATTTTTGGACAGGGAGTTTCAGTGAAGAGGTAAAATTTCACATAGAACAGGAAATTTTTCACAAATAATAATAATGATAATAATAAATCTCTATTAAGTTGCCAGCCCAGAAACAAAATGGAACGGGAACTTTTTAAGCAAATTATAATTCGCATTCAGAAGAAATGAATTTTTGGAAATCGTTCCTTCAATTCAAAATTTGTCACACTTTTAATTCTTCTCTTCCTAATTTTGAATATAGAAAGTACTTCAAGCAGTCTTTAGAGTTAGAGTAGTATTCTGAAGAAGAAATATTTCTCAAATATTATAGAAAGCTTCTCTACATTGTCCATTGCAAATTCAACCTGTTTTAGTTCAAAAATTTGAGTAATACAATTCTCGTTGGCAATTCATCTTTTTAGTAAAAGTTAATTTATCTGTTTGAAAACTCAACTCCTTCTGTTAAACATTATTTTTTTGAATATGAAGCGTTTTCGTATGCTTGTCTTAGGATTGAGTTTTTGAACTAAAAATGTTACTGTTCCATTTTTGGTAGAAAATAATTATTACATTCTGATCATAATGAGAAGGTATTGGTTTTATGTGAAAATTGACTTTCGCAGAATTGAT
>WSXT02241836.1:0-15577 GCA_011762715.2 Neuroterus valhalla
TTTGGCACCCATTTTGAGGGACCAAAAATACAAATCGAGTTCGTTAACCATCTGTTTCGGATCAAAAATAGAAGAGGGGGAGCATTTTGAAATTTTTTTTGGATTTTTTTTCCAAGACCTAAAAATTGCAGGCATGGCTTCTTGCAGTAGGTAAAAAGTGAAACAATTTATACTGATGATTTATTTTGATAAAAACAGCATCGTCAGAGTTGTGGCATTTTCAAAATTCGAAAATATAAACGAAAATGATCAATTTTAGCCAAACCACGCAAGATATGAAAAAAAGTTTAGAGAAAAAAAGTGTTTCTTTTTGGGAGCCCTCCATGTTGATCTTTACAACTTTTCGAGGCTATCGAGAGAAAGAAAATTCAAATTTTGGTCGCACAAAAAATATTGAAAAATAAAAAGATTCATTTTTTAGTCAAACTATCGTTGTGATTTTGTCGCGCATGTGTTCACTCATCTCACGGTCGTGAGACGTGGCCATAGGTTTATTTAAGCGCGGTTCGACTGGGAACTGGTGCTTATCTTTGAATGACAGTTGCTCCCAGGTGGGCCCCGCGGTAGTTGTTCAACCAAATTTTAATTTATATATATTTATATTTATATATGAACTAAACTTGCGCACCAAAAAAAGATCTACAAATTTGGTAAAAGACCTTTTTGATAGGACAAGTAGTTTTTGCTCTATTTATAAAAAACAATAGAATGAATTCGTTTCAATCAGGAAAAATAACTTTAATTATGAATTAATAAAATTTTTGAAAAATTGACGAAGGCTAACACTGAAGATTGATAGAGAACAGTTATTTATCCCAAAAGAATATCTGTAAATTTGTTTTAATTTTTCCAATTGGAAGCGTAGTTTTTGTTTCAATCGTGAAAATCGAAATCGGAACTTGAATTTCTAGGAAAACTACACAACATGTGGAAAAAATTAGGCAACAAAACTTTTCTACCGCTTTGGACAAACTTCGATCGAGTGCGCAGAACGAGACACGCGATGAGAATGTATTCGTTAAAGCCGGAGAAGCTTCAACAAGAGAGAATTCAAACTCATCAAATTAAAGTAGTCGACATTTCGCTTTTGAGTTTCACAAGCTCTATATAAAACTGTAGGGGGGTACAAAAGGCGAGCACGTAGTTCGAGGTAAAATCATAACTGAACGCGAGGTGAGATGACCATCGAGCGCGAAGCGGGAGATCCGATATTTGCGCGCCCTGGGCGCGCTTAAACTTGCGAGCGAAGCGAGCCGCGCGACGAGAATGTCCCTGCGCAGCGGGCAGATTTTTTTTTAATGTATTTCTGAATTAATTTTACCGAAAGAAGAAGAAGGGTAAGATGAAGAAGAACGCTTCGTGCGGACGTTGTTTTCCTCATCGGATTGTGAACTCAATTCTGCAACAAGAAATAGATTCATTATACTGATTGGGAAGCGTCAAAATTATTTCTTCTTTGTCGATTTTTATAATCCAACTTAAGATTGAGTTATTTCGTGGCTATACACTTAGAACAAGTCCAGAGGTGATATTATATTATTTCATACTCACTAGCTAAATTCAGAATAACAAGTATAGTAAAGTCGAGAGTGGAGAGGTTCCTCATTGATGTCGAATGAAGAGGAAAAGGTTTGAGGAACAACTTCCGAGAACAGACACTGAATGTTCTAATGTATGTATATATTGTTCTGAGATATTTGGTTTTCCCCCTTTCCGAGCAAAGTTTCGACACCTCTTGAAATCGATAGTAATTCAGGAGAACATTCTTCACGATCATCAGATAACATATCTTGTTGTGTGGAAAACCATGGACGTGTCTTATTTTTTTCACCTTGAGCAACTTAAATCAAAGTATAAAATAATAGAATCTTTTAAATTTGCGCAATATTCCTAAGATTTCTCCCAAATGATTCATGAACAGTGATGCAAAGTAGATAGGTGATTCTGAACAGTTGATTCAATTTGTTATTTTTGTTTTAGGAAATATAATGGTAACAAAGTCCCTTTTGTTAATAAGCAAAAAAATTGGTAACGAGTTAAGTTCTTTCTAAAGTGACTAGAAAATGTTTACTTTTCCTGTTTCTTATTAAATGTGATTCAAAAGTTTCTCATATATGATATTCAAAAAATTTCATAATTTCTACATTTTGTTTTTCTGACTTTTATTTATTATTATTTTTTTTGTTGGGTTTATACACTAATATGAGTTGATTCTTTTGTTTTGAACGACAAGCAAAGGAGAAGAAGAAATTCACTCTACCGTTTACCGTTCTTGATAATTTGCTATACATTAAAAAGTAAACGCTTTTGTTTTTGATTGAAGCATATCAAAAAATCTGCCCGCCGCGCGGGCACATTCTCATCGCGCGCTTCGCTCGTAAGTTTGGGCGCGCCCAGGGCGCGTGTTGTATATAAAGCTTGTGGGAAAAATTATAACAAATTCACAGATACTTCTAGGGTGAATAAATGTTATATTCTCATCATAATGAGAAGCCAGGGTAAAGTGGGGAATTCTGAGGCACACATTATTTTTGCACAATATCTTTGCCAAAAAATTTTTTTCCAAATACTAAGAACCTTGACGTTTACTATATGTAAGAACAAAACTTCTGGCTCATACCGATTCATAAAATAATTTTTTTCTGGATATTCACATTAATTTGAAAAAAAGTGACTTTTAGAGTTTTCGGAGAATAGTGGGGAATTGTGAGACACCGCGTAAACCGAATTGAAATTCAACACCTCCAAGCCAACAACTTTATTAGGGCTAAGAGAATGGGTTTAGAATGATTCTTGAGAAATGATTTCAAAAAATATAAGTCACTTTCACAGTTTTTATGTGAAAACATTGGCAGCATAATCAAGTTGATATCCTTTTTTTGCGTAATAACGCGGCATAGTGGCTGCAAAACGGGAAAATTCAAGAATTCCAAACAAAATACAATTTAATGTACCACGAAACACTGATATGAAGTGTCTCACAGTTCCCCACTGAAACCGTCTCATGATTCCCCACGACCTGTGTTTTACATTATAGCGGTGTGTAAATGATTGAATTACTTCCCGCCTAAAATGAATTGTGTGAGTCGAGGGGCTTAAGCTGAACGAAAAAGAAATTGCATAATTACTCGAGTGGGTTTTGAACAGCACTTCCAAAACATGGGCAAACACAGGAGCGCGAGGAAACACTGGGAAACTCGATTTTCGGGTCACGGTCACAGCGGAGAATACAAACGGCTACGTATAATTATCGCCGTTATTAATATAAGCTCTGACCACGATAACACAATATAAGCTGTTCCGATCCATCACCGTTGACACGTTCGCAAATCACAGCGCTGTCTCACGATTCCCTACGTCTTACAATTCCCCACTTTCTCCTAGTGGTTTTATGTGAACATTGACTTCCGCGGAATTTATGAAGTCTCCACTTTCTGAGCGCTCCTGATTCCGAAAAAGTAGTTTTTAAGTTGGAGTATGTCTGTCTGTTGTCGTTGTCGTCGTAGTCGTCGTCGTCGTTGGTGTCTGTATGCTCCATAACTTTTGAAAGACTAATCGGATTTGCTTGCCCTCTGGCACACATTTCGAGGGACCAAAAAGGCAGGTCAAGTTCGTCAACCAGCTATTTTGGATGTAAAATCAAAGAGAGGGAGCATTTGGAACATTTTTATGGCCTTTTTTCCAACACTCAAAAATTATAAGCACAGTTTCTTGTAGCACGTGAAAAGTGAAACAATTTATTCTCATCATTTTTTTTAATAAAAACAAAATTGACAGAAATCTGGTATTTTCAAAATTCAAAAATATAAAAGAAAATAAGAATTTCTGGCCAAATAACGTAAGATTGAAGATAAATTCAGAGGAAGAATGTGCCTTTTTAGGAGCCCTACAAGATCGTCAATACAACTTTTTGAATTTTCTCAAAAAATCGAAAATTCCCATTTCGATCGCTTAAGAAATAATGAAAACTTATCTGTGGACTCGATAACTTTCGAAGAAATTATCATATTTCATCGTGCTTTGGCACCCATTCTGAGGTGTTAGTCAGCTATTTTGGATCAAAAATCGGAAGGAAGGAGCATTTTGAAAATTTTTTTGGACTTCTTTTTCCAAGACTCCAAAATTTTAGGTATGCCTCCTTTACTTGGTAGAAAGTGAAAAAAGCTATCCTCATAATTTTTTTCTATGAAAACGAAATTTTCAGAGTTATGGCATTTTCAAAATTCAAAAATATGAACGAAAATGAGGCCTTCCGTCCGTCCGCCCGTAAACACGAGAACTCCTTTTGAGAGACCTCCAGATGATATTTACAACTTCCCGAGTTTTCCCGAAAAATAGAAAATCCAAATTCAGGACAAGTAGTTTTTGCTACATTCATAAAAAACCATGAAATGAACTCATTTCAGTCAGGAAAAATAACCATCAAAATGAAATAGTAGAATTTTTGAAAAAAAGACTAAGGCTAACACAGAAGATTGATAGTAAAAAATTGTTCATCTCAAAAATATCCGTAAATGTGTTTTAATTTTTCCCATTGGACGCATAGTTTTTGTTTCAATAGTAAAAAATAAAATTGAAAATTGAAAAATTGAATTCCTAAGAGAACTACACAAGATGTGAAAAAAATTAGGCAACGAAACTCCTCTACCGCTCTGGACAAACTTAAATCTAGTGCGCAGTACGAGACACGTGATGAGTATGTATTCGTTAAAGCAGGAGAAACTTTAACAAGAGAGAATCCACGCCCATCAAATTAAAGTAGTCGACGTTTCGCTTTTGAGTTTCACAAGCTCTTTATACAACAGTAGGGAGGTACAAAGGCCAAGCGCGTAGCGTGAGGTAAATTCATAACCGAGCGCAGAGCGCGAGGTACGAGTACAATCGAGCGAGAAGCGCAAGATCCGGAAGACGCGCGCCCTGGGCGCGCTCAAACTTGCGAGCAAAGCGAACCGCGCGCGATGAGAATGTGCCTGCGCATTGGGCAGATTTTTTCCTTTCAATCTTCTGTGTTAGCCTAAGTCATTTATTCGAAAATGTTATTATTCCATTTTCATAGTTATTTCTCCTGATTGGAATGAAAACTACATATCCTGTAAAGAAGTTGATAAGACATTTACAGATATTTTTCTGGTAAAGAACTTGTGTCTGTTTGATTTTTTCTAAGCTTGTGTTAATTACCCAATAGATCATTTTTTTCAGTTTTTACATTTTTTTTTATAAATGAAGCAAAAACTACTTGTCTAATCAAAAAGTTAATTGTACCAAATTTGTAGATCTCTTTTGGTGCGCGAGTTCAGTTTATTTCTATTTTCCCGTACATTGCATAGTTTGACCAAAAAATGAATCTTTCTAATTTTCATTTTTTTTTGTGCGACCAAAATTTGAATTTTCGATTCTGTGAGAAAACTCAAAAAGTTTCAAAGATCATCTTGGAGGGCTCTCAAGGAGAAACATTTTTTCTCTTTGACTTTCTCTTCAATCTTGCGTTGTTTGGCTGAAGATTCTCATTTTCTTTTATATTTTTGAATTTCGGAAATGCAACAATTCTGGAAATTTTGTTTTTATGAAAAAAAATCATTCGGATAAATTGTTCCAATTTTTAATTACTATAAGAAACAATACTTATAATTTTTGAATCTTGAAAAAAATGTCAAAAGAAAATTTCAAAATGATCCCTCTCTTTTATTTTTATCCAAAAAAGCTGGCTAACGAACTCGTCCCTTTGTTTGAACCAATCAACAAGTGTGTCAAAGGCCGATTTGATTCGTTCATTATTTCGCGAGTTATCGTGTTTACGGACAAAAGGACGGAAGGCCTCATTTTCGTTTATATTTTAAAATTTTGAAAATGCCACAGCTCCGACAGTTTTGTTTTTATCAAAAGAAATCATGAGGTTAAATTGTTTCACTTTCTACCTCCTACGAGGATCCGTACTCACAATTTTTGAATATTGTAAAAAAAAGTTCGAATAAATTTTGAAGAAGCTCCCTCTCTATTATTTTTGATCCAAAATAGCTGGTTAAAGAACTCGACTTGTCTTTTTGGTCTCTCGAAATGGGTACCAAAGCACGATCGAATATGATCATTTCTTCGAAAGTTAACGAGTTGACAGATTATTTTTCATTATTTTTTGTGCGATCAAAATCAAAATTTTCGGTTTTTTCAGAAAATTCAAAAAGTCGTATTCACGATCTTGTAGGGCTCCCAAAAAGATTTGATTTTTCATCCAAAATAGCTGGTTAACGAACTCGTCCTTTCATATCCGGTTTTGAAAGAGTGTGCCAAAGCACAATACAATATGATCATTATTTAAAAAGTTATCGATTATATAGATTGCAGACTTCATACTATAGACTATGGACAGACAGACGGACACCTTCGTGAAAGTCGTTTTTCCTGACTCAGTTGGTCTCAAAACGTGGAGATTCCATTAAATCCGTTAATGTCAATTTTCGCATGAAACCAATACCTTCTCATTCAAAATGAGAATGTAAGAATACATCTATTGCTTAACGGGTTCATGTACCAAATTTTGATCACCAAGCATAAGGTTTCAGCAATATTCAGCGCAATTTATTTTTACCGGCTGCGGTGTTTTTCTATTCTATTATTCCAACTATTTTGAAGGAAACGCATATGTAGGCATAGATAAAAACTTACGATCATCATGCAGGAAAACGCAGTCCAAGTTGATTGAATAGGAAGGTATAAATAAACTCCATGCTCCTGTTTTGTGCTGATAACTAAGAGCTCTCTTAGATTTATCCACATCCATGCAATATACGAGCCTGTCTACTGCAGCATTATATTTTCTTGGGTCTTTCCCTCAACCACGGTATTTAATTCTTACAACAGCTCCTACTGAGTCATTTGCCTCCAATCGAAAGCTTAAGTTTTCCAATTCTCATTTTGATGAATTGAGATCTTTCACTAAACCGTTCGGTTTTAGTTCATTATATAAAAACTACACAAAAAGGGAAATGGTACGTCTGCGCGCTTCATACTGAGCCGTTTATGTGCTCTGATGCGTGCACGCCTTAATGCTCATTTTGGGCAGCGAGACGGCGCTAGTGTTTCCTGGATGCGCGCCAAAATCTTCTGGCGGATAATCCGCCGAGCTCTCGGACCGTTTTCAAACCGTCGTCTCCCTCGGAGTCCGAGGGCTCGGGTTCGGCGGATTAGCTGCCGATCACTTGAGTGCGCGAACGAACGAGTTAACTTACCGCGCCACACGCCGAGAAAACGGGCATTCAGGCGACCACGCATCAGAGCAGACGACCGTCTCAGTGCTGAGCGCGCAGACGCTCCATTTCCCTTTTCGTGAAGTATGTCTTTGTAACACTTACTTTATGGTGCATTTGCATCAGAATTAGGTTCATTACCTTTACCGTCGATATTATTCTGTGGTGAACATATACAGTCCTGTGAACAGGTTTTGTTGCAGACGGAGTCCAAGGTTACTTATAGTTTGTTGTAGTTTTTTCTCTGTGCCCAGATATTATTTCTATATTACAAAATAAACAATCATAGCTGTGGTTGACTAGTTGGTCAAGATTTAAAGATCTTTGATGAAGATCAATTTCAGTTGAAAAATTTATCTATCCAATTGATTAGAATTTACAATCCTATGATAAGATTTAATTTTCTTCTTCTATAAATTATCATTCATGTTAGAAATACTTTCCTTCGTCTGAAAAATATTGCACTTTGAATTCATTTTATGCGATAAGTTTCAGCATAAAAAAATGATGAGATATTCAGGAATGAAAAAAAAATCCTTAATGAGATAGATACTAAGAAGTTACAAAGGAGGAAAAATCTCCTTGAACAAGAGCCGCCGGCATACGTCGCACGTAATAAGCAGCATCAGTTTACAGGGATAGAACAGCTTTTGAATTTCTCGCTGATAAAATTCCGATAATAATGCTCTTTTGTGAGCAACTTTCGAAAATCCTTTTTGTCTTCTCTTTATTAAGTAACGAATTCATCAGAAACATTTTACGGTTCTTCTCGACTCAAGGCAGAGGCCGACAAACTATCGATTTTTGTCCTACCGAAACGTCTGTTATGCCTGCCACAATTCCGGGAAATATTGAGAAAGTGGAGAAAATTTATCGGAGATATATCAAGACAGTCCGATTGCACAGTGGGCCGGTAGACCCGAAATCTTGGCCAAAAACCAAGTATGGGATTTGAATAAATCAAACTATTTATCATTTTGCAGACACTTTAGAATACTTAAAAATCGGGTTTTCAAATTACAATTATCTTTCATTGTTACGAAGTGATGTCTTGAACTTAGAAAAACACATGAATTGAGTATTCAGAAGAATATTGCAATAACTAATGTATTTTTGAATGATTTGATCAATCTTTTTTCGCATCAATAAATCTTAAGAAAACACGAAAAAGGCGTGATGTCTGTTAAAAAATATACAGGTTTAACATTTTTTGTGTAATTCATTCAGAGATAAAGTGATCGTTTCTCTGCACACCTAGGCTTCACACCCAAATGAGAAAGATGAGATGACATTTTGTTCACTATAAAATGTACCTACTTTGAGCCTGACCTGCGCCATTTCGCGCGTTTTTAGTTGTTGAAAGAAAAACTTACTCTAATCGCAGCTGTGCGCTTTCATTTATTCCCACCTGTACGAAGATATCAATGCACTTGCATACCCAATAACATCTATGACTAAAATTTTAAAATATTTACTATAACTAACATGGAAGAAACACGAATAATTTTCAAATATTATTATTAAACACAATAATAATAATTTATAATATTCATAATATATTGTTCAATAAATTTGAAAGAGTTTAATCGAAAACATGTAATAAAGGAAATATTGATCATAAATTGTTTTACATGTAATAAATAATATAGTCTGAATAATTACCTATATGATAAATAATAAAATAATAATTTAACAAAATACAAATTACTATCGTGTTATCTTTTCCTCAGGATATTCAGTTTGAAAACCTTCAATGCAGTTAAATGTTATCACGTAAAATTGTTAGTTCAACTTTGAACCACCAGATTGGCCAGCATTTTTTGTTTCTCACAAGTGAAATTAATGTCTGCAGTTATAAGTGGAAACGATGATCTGATTCCAATTTATCTTCAGATATATTTGGTTAATCAATACGCAGGTTTGTACTTTAATAATTTATAATTGTATTTGATTTCCATTTAAAATGCCAAAATTTTCTAACCGAGAGGTCATTGACTTGACTTTGCAGGAAGGAAGTATTGATTAGGTCGTCGATCACATTATGCAAAACTCAATAATCCAGCACCTCATTTTGTGAGAGGCAAGAGACTCGAATTTTTTGAGAGTTTCGATTCTAATTTTCGCGACTACATATCCAGAATCAGTGACCCCAAAAACCCATGAGTAACTGTTTCTAGTCGATTCCATATATTTTTCAAAATTTCCGCTGCCATATTGAGTCCGCCATTTTTACACACTCATCAGAGAATGTATTAGATTTGTGTAAAATTTGACCCCCCCCCCCCCCTTGCCCCCCCTTTTTGTCAAATGTCCACGTTTTGAGACCCCCTGCACACGAAAAACAGGTTTTTACGAATGTGTCTGTCTGTCTGTGAGCACGATAACCCTCGAAAAATCTAATCGATTTGATTGGCCTTTGGTACACTGTTCCAGTGTCAGAAACCAAAGGTCAAGCTCGTCAGCCAGATATTCTGGATCAAAAATGAAAGATGGGGAGCATTTTGAATTTTTTTTTTATTTTCTTTTACAAAACTAAAAAATTTCAAGTACGTTTTCTTGTAGAAGTAAAAATCAAAACAGTTTATCCGCATGATTTTTTGTTGATAAATCCAAATTGTCTGAGTTGTGACATTTTCAAAATTCAAAGCTATTAATGAAAAAGATAATTTTCAGCCAAGTAACGCAAGATTGAGAAGAAAGTCAAAGAGCAAAAATTTTCTTCTTAGGAGCCCTACTAGATTGTGAAAACGACTTTTTGAATTTTCTCAGAAAATCGAAAATTCCATTCTTGATCGCACCAAAAAAAATGAAAAATAATCTGTGAACTCGAAACTTTCGAAAGAATAATCATATTCGATCGTGCTTCGGCACCCATTTTTAGGGACCAAAAATACAATTCAAATTCGTGAACCGACTTCATGAACAAAAAAAAAAAAAAAAAAAATTGTCAGAGTAATAGCATTTTCAAAATTCGAAAATATAAACGATAATGTCAACTTTTAACCAAACAACGCAAGATATGAAAAAAGGTTTGAAGGAAAAAATGTTACTTTTTTGGAGCCCTCCAGGATGATATCTACAACTCTTCGAGTTTTTCAAAAAATCGAAAATTCAAATTTTTTTTTTTATATTGAAAAATAGAAAGATTCATTTTTTGGTCAAACTATTTGAGCTACGGGAAAATGTCAACAAACTAAAATTGTGCACCAAAAAAAAGAACTACAAATTTGGCAGAATTAACTTTTTGATAGGACAAGTGGTTTTTGCTTTATTCATAAAAAATCATATAAAAAATTAACTTTCTGACAATTAACACAAGCTTAGGAAAAAATCAAATAGACGCAAGTTCTTTACCAGCAAACTATCTTTAATGTGTTATCAACTTCTTTAACAGGATATGCATTTTTCAGTATTTGCCAGTAACGCGTTACTTGTGATGCGTTACCAGAAAAATTACTCTTATTTAGTAACGGTAACGCGTTATTTCTTCAAAAAAATAACGGTAACGGTAACGCGTTAGAAATTTTTGGTAACGCTAATGCAAAGTAACGTATGTTACCGATCGTTTTTTGGAAAGAATTTTACATGCGTTTAGCATCACATGAATATTTAAATGTCAAGGAAACCAATAAGGTTATGTGTTTTCTCACAATAATTCAACATGATGCAATACTATGTATGCATATCTACACATGTATATATGGTCCTGCAACCGGCGTACCAGAAAATATTTTTTCTCCATGAAAATGCGTCAGATGATTGTAGAACACATTTTATATAGTAAGTTTGATAGTTCTGAAGCGCGAAACAAAATCTTTCGAATGAACCTTTTACATTTTTGAATTGACTATCATTAATTGAATCATTGAGGTCGAGAAGTTTACACAGCCTAACCTCATAAAAATGTCTCAACATAAATATTCGCCCTGTAATTTGAACCTTTTTACTAAACAAAGTTTCAGCAAGGAATTAAAATCCGGATGTGATTCACAGGTTTTCTATTGGAGTTTTGTAATTTTATTGATTTGTTGATTTTGGTGTATCAATGTTCTTAAAATACACTTTTTAAATCATTCTAGTATATATATATGGACCAATTATGTGCATTCATTTTTATAACTAGTTTTTTCCGTACAGTGAATTAAACAAACTTACAATTTTTTATATTAAAGACGAAGCATCCTAGTAATTTGAAAAATTAGAAGTTTCAGTAGAAACACAGAAACAACTGGAGAACAAATTATAAATGGTACTTTGATCTCAAATGAGCCTATGGTAGTGCTAAAACCGAAGAAAATGGAAAATGAACTAGTGGTTATATAACGAATCCTGTATTTTTAAATTATTTTACCTAATAGTAAATATAATTTTCAGTTATATGAGGGTTTTCAGTTTTGAATCGAATGTACCGAATTCTTAGTCTATTGGGACATTCAAATAATGTATTAAAAATTTGATTGAAAGAAGGAACGTCAAGGTCACGCGTTACTTTTTTTCAGTAACGGTAACGGTAACGCGTCACATATTCTGATGCAGTAACGGTAACGGTAACGCGTTACATTTAGCCAGTAACGTGTCAAACACTGGTATTTTTTATTTCATTCAGGAAAGATAACTATGTAACTGAAATAATAAAATTTTTGGAAGAATGACGAAGGCTAACACAGAAGATTGATAGAAAAAAGTTGTTCATCGAATTTCTAGAAAAACTACACAACATGTGAAAAGAATTAGGCCACCAAACTCCTCCACCGTGTTGGACAAACTTTGATCGAGTGCGCAGCACGAGATACGCTATGTAAATGTATTGGTTGAAGCCGTAGAAGCTTTAACAAAAGAGAATTCACACTCATCAAATTGAAGTAGTCGACATTTCGCTTTTGAGTTTCACAAGTTTTCTATACAATTGATCCGAAAATCGCGCGCCACAGGCGCGCTCAAACTTGCGAGCGAAGCGAGCCGCACGTGAAGTGCGCGATGAGAATGTGCCCGCGCAGCGGGCAGATTTTTCATTCGTAATTTTCGAAGGCATATTCATATCCAGCCACCCCCGAAAACCCACGAATAACTATTTTTAGTTGATTCCATATATTTTCCAAAATCTTCGCCGCCATATTGAGTCCGCTATTTTGAATTTTCGACTGTATATTTGTAATCAGCTACCCCGAAAACCCCTGGGTAACTATTTTTAGTAGAATCTATATATTTTCTGGGATCTTCGTCGCCATATTGAGTCCGCCATTTTGAGTTTTGAATTTTTCACTACAAATTCGTAATAAGCGACCCCAAAAACCCGCGAGTAACTATTTTTCTCCGAATCCGTAGACTTATTGAATTTTGTTCAAGATTTCGGGTCTCCCGGCCCACTGTGGATTGATGTGAATTCTGTCCAGGTATCGACTGTCTTATCGGGTTTGGAAGTAATAGGAAATATGTATTACTCCTTCGAAATCACCTGGAAGTTTTCCTTTTGAATTCAAACGCTGGGACGAGCAGTTGAGTGCTACCATTGTCCCGGATGAAGATGAATATAGTCACAATTAATAATCACGACCTCTTCCATTCAAGCAAAGTTTCTTTCTTCTATCTTTCATCTGGAATTCTCTTTTTAATTATCAAAACTCATCCCGGTTATGCGTTCCGTTAATTGTAACTCTTCTTCCTTTCTCATTCAAGGCTACTTTCTTCCCTATTGTTTCCCTCTTTTTTGTGCTCCCTTATTATTTCTCATTTATCCTCCTTCTTCTTCATTTTCTTTCGTTCCACTCTGCGAGCCCAACTTCCGTCTGGATTCTGAAGAAAATTAGATTCGACAAGTGGGTCATTATAATTCAAAGAAACATGCCACTGAAAGCAGAATTGTGAAAATGTACGCTTTTGGATGAGAGTTTAGTGAGTTCATTAAATATGGTTTGCTGAAAATAAGCGTATTCTTATGCTCAAGGAATGAAAACCAGAGCAAATAGAAATTCCCTAGAAACCGACGTTAGTAGCTGGGTGGTGATTCTTGACTTCGGCGGGATCTCGAATGTCAAGCATGAACGGGCGTGGTGAGCGCTCGGGTGAGGACCTTTCGGGATTCTCGCTGAATCGTGTTTCAACCACGTTTAACTATTGTCGAGCGGGAGATTCGACGCCGAAGATCGGTGCTATTCGATGCTATCAAATCTCTGCATCCAAACTCGCTTGTCGGTATTCGAATGCGCTCAGGAGTTTTGTTTTCCTGCTGTTTTCCACTCCTTTGACCAAATATTTAGACGAATGCGCGCATTTTAAATATAAACCCGTAGGAAACAAATTACAATGCTTTTTTTTATTACACATTTTCTGACATGAAGGCATTCATTTATTTTCAATGAATCTTCTCTTCTACTATTTTCTTTTTTATTTTTGCTTCAACAATCGAATAAGATTAGCTTCTTATTTCACATCCACATTATTTTATTGGAACTATATATGTCTGATACTGATTCGACCATTTATGTAACATCAATTAATATGCGCTTGTGATTTCATGTTTTTAGGTATAAACAATAGTATCCTCAAATAGCAAACTAGCCTTAAGGACTTCCTGGAAGAAATACAATACAAATACAATTCGTAGAAGCCTTTGGTCTCTGAATATTGATTGATTTTTGTCAATAACAAGAAACGCACACATTTCACCAAAAATGCTGAAGTCCCTAACTGTTCTTTTCTTTCTCCCCCCCCCCCCCCCAATTCTACAAGAGTACGTCCCTGAGGGACAACGTTACTATGTTACTAAAACAAGGTACCAGTGGATGTCTGCTGAGGGCGACAGTTGTCTCTTAACCTCACTTATTTGGCAATGAGAAGCACCAAATACATGTGTGGGTTATTGCAATTAGTCATCGTAGTTTTCAGGGTTTTTTCAACGATGATATTCATTTTGTGATTATTTGCTCCAGGCAGTGTCATTCAATCCCTCTTCATCATTTCTCTCCTCCTGCTAAAGGAGAAGAACTTCTTTTAAAGTGGATAGCCACAACTGACAATGCATAGCGTGTTTCCCCGAAGCACGATTGGTGCTGCCTCTACCAAATAAATGTGTGTGTGTGTATCGGACCTTTTTGAGCAGAAACGTAGCGAAAGATTCCGGTGCCCCGTTCTCGACTATTTCTACAGCGGCGAACGGCGGCAAATGCGAATGCACTTTATGGGAGAAAAATATTGTTTGGATTATGATAACTATTAATGGTACACATACGGTAATAAATAAGAAGATAAATAAAAATTTGTTGTCGTGTCAAGGTTTGCAGTGAGCGTCACGCGCGCCGCCTTTGTCTGCTGCTTTTTTTTTTGCTTTCAGATATTTACGAGTTTTGCTCGGAAAATCATCTTACGCCAATTTTATAACTAAAACTTCCCGCTTTTTTGACAAAATCCGAAAGACAGCTGTGTGTTATACCGAGGGGTGGTGCTGTCTTTTTTAGAAATGGACTAGACGATTTGAAAATTATCATGCTAAAAAAGCTAGGTTGCGCCTCGCCGTGAGAGTGACGCGAGCCGACTCTGTCTGCTGCGTCGTCGCGCGCTCTCTCTCTCTCTCTCTCTCGCACATTAGCGCGTTTCACTCGTGGAAATCGTTCTGCCTCTTTTTATAACTAAAAATCTATCTTTTTTTTGAATTCACAATTTTGTTCGAAAATCGAATTTGCACTACTTTTCTACTTGTGATTAGAAAATTCTTAAAATGCGTGGCCAAAACTATATATCTGCTGAATTTTATATTTTATTCCTATATAGTGACCTAATTTCACAGCCGCCACAGTAATTTATTAAGATAATTATTTGGAGCAATTTCAACTTCGAACACATTGAAAAAGTTTTATGCCATCAAATTTGACAGAAAATACGTCCCTGCTCTTGCTTTGCCATTATTATTATTTCGACCACACATGCACAACAAGCTACACTCAAACGTGGCCACTCGGGACTGACGAGCGTCGGCGATGTCGCCAAGGCTCGCCCTTCTCTCTGCGTCGCACATATGGAAAAACACGCAGTCGATTTTCGTATCTTTATAATGAGAAAAATACAGTTTTTTGCAGCAAATCGTTCGGCTTCTCATTCAATAAAGCGCCCTGGTCATTTCAATGGTCGCGAAGCGCTCAAAATTGAGCACGAGTGAGATTCTTCCCGCAGCTGTCACTTGTCATGGGCGCTGCCATATTTTTTTCCGACTTCTCACATATATCGGTCTATTTTACATAATTACGCAGAGGGAGCAACAACATGTCCTTTTTTACATTCTCATCATTTATGATTGAGAAAGTATTAGAATCGTCTGAAATTTCACATCTTGAATTTTCAAC
>WSXT02241847.1:0-15576 GCA_011762715.2 Neuroterus valhalla
ACACCCAGCACGAACGGAACGTGTGCATCCCATGCCGTGGTACGAAGAGTACCTACGGGTTTATGGTACGTTAGAGTTCCAAATGATTTTCAGTGTAGAAATATTGCAGTTATTTACACAATACGTATCTCAATGAGGTAATAATGATTCTGAGCTGTTGCTTTTGTCTATTAAGAAACAAGAAACATGGTTTTTGTGCCGTTTTTCGAAAAATCGATACAATTGAAAGAAGACATTATTTCTTTCAGCCTTTCCGAGAAGTAACACTATTCATCAGATTTATAATATGACTGAAATAATATAGGTTCTGAAAGAACCACAAATACGGAAATTGAAAGCTCTGAAACAAAGTTTCCTTTGAATATTCCTGCTATTTTTAATTAGTTGCTGTATACTAATTTGTGTCATTATCAAAATGGAAACTAAAAAAAATTTGGAAGCACGATTTGAAGGTACTTCTGCACGAAAAAACCCTTTTTTACAATTTGTGATTGTTGATAATTATCAGAAGCATTAAGCTTAAAAAATTAGCTCCATATATTATGTATAAAAGACCTGCCTGACTTGATCTAGACTAACTCATAAGAAAAGGACATAGAGTCTAGTCAAATTAGAATTTCTGCTAAAAGAAATGAGAGGCAGCAATCTTTTCTTTATTTTTCTTCGTGAGGATGTTCTCAAGGAAATCCGAAATCCTTCGGTCTGAGAGTTTTGTGTAATTTTTGTTATTACCAAAAACTAAGAAATGACACATTTTGTCGAAATGTGTGTGCGAATTGTTGCTTACAGAAAAGGAAGACATGAAAGTGTGTAATACAAATATTTGCGGAAAATAAACTAAACTTTCAAATAGGCTGTCATCAAACACGCTGCGAACGATAGTTAAAAAGTTATACATTTGTTAATTAACGATTCCGTTTCTTCTATTAGATCTTAAGTGTAGTAAATTTTGATTGCTGTTATATTTTCTGAAGAGTTAGCTTTAGCTGGAGCGATTGAGACATAGTGATGATTACCAAAAAAATGTAACTATTCATTTTTTTTCATTTTCAACCAGAAACAACTTTCAATTGTCTGAAAAATCTGGAAAAATCAAGATAACCATTTAATCGAAGGGACGTCAATTAATTTTACAAAAAATTTCACACACAAGTGAAATCTTCGCCTTGGCCCGCGTCATGCATACAATTTCCCATCATACCGATAATCGAAACTTCGACTTGAGATGCCTGTGAAGCGAGTCGAGAATCGAGTTTTCTTCCCTAGGGTAGAAAACTCGATTTTTGACCCACTCCACAGGCATCGATAGTCGAATTTTCGATTGAGGTATGAAGAAAAAATATTGTTTAAATAACTTGTATGAACAATATTCCATAATAGCGCCGAACAATTATGGAAATTGTCCAAAAAACAATAAAAACAAAATTTAGCTCATAATCTATGAAATTTCCTTTAATTTTACTATCTACCGATTTTCAAAAATTCAATTTAAGCGTTCATCACTTTTTGAAATATTTGTTTATATATCGTGATGAAGATTTTTTCACTTCTACATTGGATAAAATTAAAGTATGATTAATTATTCGCTGAATTACCCTGGCGAAAGTTTCAGATAGGTATTCATTCCGAATCTATCCGAATTATTCCGACTGATTCAAACGATTATTAATCCAAATAAATGTGATTCAATCCGAACTTGCATTCAATCAGATTGAAAATTCGGTATGGATCAATCCGAGTTCGGATTGATTCGGATTCATTTGGAATAAAAATTGTGTTCGGATTGTTCCGGATTAATTCAGATTGGATGTTCGAATTGAATCGTATTGAGTCGGATTGATTTTCAAAAGTTTCAGATCAAACGACAATGTGTCCTTTCGGATTACTTTGTATTGCTGCGTGTTGTTTCGGAAACAGATTCCGGAATGATTCGGAATGAATTCCTATTCGAAAATTTCACCAGGGTAGACTAATCAAAATAAAATCTCTTTATTGGTTTCTGAATTTGGATTTGAGCTTAATTTGGTTTTACTGTTAATAACAGATTGCCGAAGCAACGAGCAAAATACTGCTCTTCCCGGACTTACACTCTTGCAGGATTCCAGGCAGGACTTCATCATCAGCAGAAATTTGCTTTGAAAATATTTTTGTTAAACAAATTAACCTTGTTCCGAAACAAATAAATTAATTTTTATTCTTCTATGTCCCGTTTCGTAGCTGATATTCCATTCCTTTTTGGAGTTATTTATTAATGTACATGATTTACAATCCTGTTACATTTTCATAAACATTTTTGATAACAATGCTTTCTTAGAGTTACATTTTCGCTTGCAGAAGATCAGAATATAATCGACATATTCATCCAAATCATCTTCACAACAAAGATAATTCATTACATTCAAGGCGTAATAGTGAAAACAGTATTGCTACTTAACAAATTCATAATTTCCAAACTATTAGTGACAGAAGGTTTCACGTAGGCTTATTTTTGAGCTCATTTCTTTATTACAAATAATTTGCTACATGCTTTTATTTATTTCTTCCATTGTACTCAAATTGTACTCATTGTACCGAAATTCCAATGAAAATAGCCGCACTTTGTCGGTACTCCCGGAAATATAAATAAAAAATGACATGACCTAAAAAAGCAGAATGTTGAAAACCTTCGATTGTGCACTAACTGCGCAGGGAATTAAGAGTCGGGAATCTCGAACGCAATCCCAAAAAAACGAATGTGTGGATGTATTCATAATAAGTTCCTTCACCCGTAGTGTCGGTCTGTCTGTCTGCTTGCGCCTGCTCGCTTGTTTGAATGTGCGATTGTGTGAATGTATGGGTTCGATGAAGAAAACATTTCAGTCGCTGCATAATCAAACGGACCCATTGTAAATATTTCATTAATTCTTCAGAACTATAGTAAGCTGAGTCAGGGACAGTTAAGGATTGCAAAAATGGCTGAACTTCCGACAAGATCCACTTTGGATGCGCATTTTAGCATATATGGGATGATATTATTCTTACATGACATAAATCATCGAATTAACAAAAGAAATATTTGAAAATTTGAATTCAATATCATGATCAAAATTTCTTCCTGAACTGCATGAATAGAATATCGTGAACGAGACTTGAAGCTAATAGTCAAATCGTTCTTATAGATAACCCTAAAAAAAGAGCGTATCATAAATTATTATATACACTCATGTCCCTTAGAACAAGAAAACTGTGAACTACAGAGAAAATATTTGTGATAAGCATACATTTCGCATAATTATATATTATTTACGGCTGCACCTTCCTAAACTTACGTCTTATTATGACTATCTTGTCTCAAGATGGATAGTTATTTACAACTGACAATGCTCTTGTAAATAAAATTATTAGGCACAAGACAATTGTGTTTTGCTGATGTTCAGAGAAATATGAATCCAGAATAATAAAAATTGCTTCTACCTACGTACAAAGAAACAAGTATTCGATTTTCTTTATCGATACAAACATGTACGCAATTTATACTTTACACTAATTTAATTGAAGAAATAATGTATGAAATAGTATATTGTACTTATACCATGGCAGCAAAGAAGTATTTTTACGGATGAGCGTGAGTTTGCAGGAATGCGGCGTAGATGAGCGTGGAGCACGAGGCAGCCGAGTTCTTGTAAACATGCGAGGCCGTAAAAAGTACGCTGCCATGGCACACGGTGTTCTATGTTATCAGAGGATGTTTTCCGAGCTTTCTCCTTAACCTACATCTGATGTTTAAGGTTGCTTCAAAAGGACAAGTACCACGTAAAACAGTCGTAAGAACAGTGCTTGTGGGGTGGGTTAACGAATGCGCGTACGCAAGATTCTTTAAAGCGCACTTTATCGGCCTTGGCCGGTCAAGTACCCCATCCACAACAAAGACCGACTTTGCTGCTCGGAAACGCGCAGCCAATGCAAAGAAACCATACTCTTATTGCATGAATATTATAACCATCATTAACAAAATGTTGAACAGTGACCATATTTACATTTTCACTGAAAGTCAGCAGAACATCATTTTAAAAACATTCTTCTTTCTATAAATAATTTTTAATACAGGAACTGTGAAAAACGGTTGGATTATTGTCATCTTTTGGGCATCTGATATAATTATATATGTGGGCGTCCGCATGGAAAATGCCCCCGTAATCGGGTATAGTTTGGGAGATATTTGCGCTTTTCTTAGTCAGCGTTGAAATTACTATTTCTCAAAATTCAGTAGCATATGATACTAGGCCCTCTACCGAATTTATTAGTAAATTAGGTTGAAATTTTCCTTGGTTCTGTAAGGATGAACGACACGAAAGATTATTTTGGTATCAGGATCCTCATCCTATTTTCCAGTGCATGTTTTGAATATGATGTGCAAATTTATAAAATGAATGAAAGCTCAGTTTATTCCAATCTCCAAATGATGTGGAATATTTACCCTTAAGTAGCATTAAAATTCACAAAATGGACTCAAATGGATTCTTGAACAAATTTCCCGAATGGGGCGGATTTAGAATTGAAATTTATCTTTTAAACTTATTATACCTGTGTCAGAAATATTGCACATAAAGGACGAGTAAAATAGTGGGCTCATGCTTCGAGAACCATTTTTCAATGAACAAAACTAATTTCATCCAAATAAAAAAAAAGTTTCTTGGGTTCTTATGCCTTTCCATTGCAAATTTCGTTTTTTTAAAAGCGTAACACGCGTACTTATGGCACTCGCCAGCTTTAGACGCGTTTTTATCTGGCTAATAATTTCCGGATAATAGTTATTATCCGACTGTATGACCCTACGTACGTTACTTCATACCGACTATAAGGGCCTTTTTCATGCGGACGCGCATGTATAAATGTTAATTTCAAAACAAGATATTATTTAATTGATAAGACTGGCACGTGATTTCGTGTTTTGATAATTTATCCACTTTACAAGAGAGAACTTTTACGTGGTAAATGATAATAGTCTAATTTCTGATAAGGATTCATTTCTATAATGTGCTTGGCATCTATTAAGTCGTAAGTATAAAGAAGAGGATGAGAATATAAAACTTCATTGTACAAAGACATTTCTCATGATATCTTATTCTCTTTTTACTTTAGAGAAAAATTTAGCATATTTCCCTAGAGTCGTGACATTATGACTTGTTCGGACCTTTTCGGAAGTTTATCCCGAAAAATTGTATGTTTCACTTCTCAAATTCCGTATCACTAGTTTGTTAGATCTACCTGTGTGAATATTTGTTATTATGCAAATACATGCTGAAGAGTACATAACATACATACGTACGTATGTACGTACGTATACATTCGAACACAAATACGTTGGTATTTATTATGAACGCTTTGTCAATTAATAAAAAATTGAATTTTACACCTGTTTTGTACTTCATTTATTACCTGGATCTTCTTCCTTTTCAACTTATCAAAAAATGTGCTTCCTTATCAATGTTGAGTAATTGGAAGGTGTGGGTTCATGAGAGGTTAGAGGGAGGCTAAATTGATGCTAGCGGCTAAGGCGCACCTTTATTCACAATAAAACCTTATAGTTAGACTAAAGGAGAAAAGTCTATCTTCAGCATTCTTCCATGATATGAAACCAAAAAAATCACAATGAGCCGTTAAAATAAGGAGGTCCTAATCACAAGTTTATTATAGGAATGTTCCTCCATAGTTTTTGGATCATTTTGGTGTGATTGAGTTGATTCGATAATTAACTCATACTTTTATAATGTCCATTCTTGATGTTGACGACTAGATGGAACATTTTTGCTGATGTTGAAACACATGCGATTACATATGCAAGACACAGGGGAAAACTATAAATAGCGTCTCAGGTTATGTAATGCTTTGAATCCTTTGTTACAACGATGGTACCCGAAACAAGAATAATTTATTACAAATCGGATATTGGGTGCAGTTCCGAATAGATGGATTCTCTGCTTCAAACCCCGTAAACTTATGTATTTTGATGCGCTGCTTAAGAATATGACAGTAAAAATTCGCGATAAGGCGATTTTCATGATGAAACAACCATGAAGAAACTATATGAAAATCATGGCTTCTAAAGTTTTCCTCAGCCAATACGCATGTATAATGGATAACGTTATCGCTATCTCTACCCCACGCATCGAGTATCTCTCATTTATGCAACGGAAGACACTAAGACTTCTCTCAGTAATTTTTCGCCGATTTCTATAGCTTTGTGACAATTTATGTCTTTAGAAGCAATAATACCACTTGATATGGACATAAGATCTTCGGAACAAGTAAATGGAAAATCAAAGTTTTCAATTGGACCTTTTTGTCGAACGAAGGGTCAATTTTCATCTACCATAAACAATTGGCTAAATTTAGAACAGAACAAGGGCCATGTGTTTTAGGCATAGTGTTATCAAGCACGGCTGCGATCTTGCATGTTGCCTTCAGTTAAACGTGAAGCGTCAAAGAAGAAACGTAAATTGAGGAGCTTGTTTTTTGAGAAGAGTGTAATGCAAATCTGGATGATAGTGAGGCTGTGGCTGTAAAGTAGGAATTGCTCCTTTGATTTGAATGAGTGAACGTCGCAATGATGGGCATTTTGTGAGTTTGAGTACGATAGAGTCTGTGACACTACATAAGCACTGCAGGCGTAGGTACCTACATTTGAGAGAAAAATATCATTCAAGGCATTAAGAAAAGAAAGAAGGTATGAGCAATAAAGAGAAAGTCTTGCGTTTTACAAAAGAAACGTTTGATTTTAAAACAAAATGTTTTTTTGCGACAAAAAATGCGACTTGGAAGCAGAATGTGAGAACAAAACAAATAAGCGACAACCTATGTACATGGATCGTTCCCTAAGTTCGAAAACAACGATTTTGAATTATGCTAAGGAAAGGACTGATTCATCAGGTGTGGAAGTTTTTCATCGAATAAACAGCGTAAGCTGTCTTGTGGCAGCGGAAGCGCGATATCATGGATAATGCTATTCCTCTTTTAGCTCGAATCGACCTAAAAGATTTGGATAAATAGGACGTCCCGAAGATGAAAATTTTTCGACTGCATTCGAAAAACTTTGCACTATGATCGACGAAGGTGATGAGTGACAATTTTCATTGCAAGATTCATTAAAAGAAGTTCAAGCGCACCTGCCAGATGAATCAACAGTTTCTGAAAAAACTTTGCAAGCAAAATTACTCGCTAGGTATGGAGATGACATCATGTTTGCTAAAATACGAGGTAGACCAAGTATTGTCTGTTTTCGCGGATTCGGATTGAAATCACTCAAAATTTGGTACGAGAATCAATGAGACGATAAAAGACGGGAGCGTTTAAGAATCGTTGAAACTGCAACACTAATAATTCGAGAAGATATTCGAACAAGACCTTATGATATCACGGATTATCCAGGTGTGAAGAATTTCACAGGGGTTGCAGAAAAAGAAGTTCCAGGTACTTTAATCAAAGTGCTTAACACAATTATTGTATCAGATAAGAAAACTGATTTGCAAAGGTTGCAAACAAAGTAGATTGCAATCGCTCATGCTATAATTGCGTCTAAAAATATTGTCAACATGGTGGCAGCTTTGGGGTTTAGTGCAGCCTATTCCGTGGTCGCGTTATTTAAATCATCTGCCGTAAAATTGTGAAGGCCTGAATTTGCAATGGATGCATTCTCTCAATATATTTTTGATAATGCAGATAACAATATCAAATCTTTAACTTGTAAAGGTACATTTCATTCAATGGGTGGGATAAAATGTGTTACATGTGCAAATGAGGTACTTGCACAAGGAATTTCGAAATTGCGAATTATTCCCTCCTCTAAAGATATCGCAAGTACTGGACAAATAGAAGTTCAGTCTTTTTATGGAGCAAAGAAGTCGGGCGTGAACGGGATACAGTTGAAAAATGTTTACAATGAAACTTGTAAAAATGTTATGCTGATCTCTAAACAAGATGTCCTTTGGATCTTAGGAAAACATTTTGAGGTGCCATCCTTCCGTCATGGCAAGATTTTTGGAAACTCTAACCAGCAACTTACCCTATAAGCGATAACAGGTTATTGCAGTACCTCTTGTTAATTTACCGCCAACAGAATGTAATACGATATATACTGTTTTCAAATTCGCATCTGACGAGACAAAAAAATCATTACAGGAGACTTGTTGTGTACCTTTGGTCAACCACTTTATATGAAAGCGAAGAATATTTGTGCCTCGCAAAGTAATCTTCCCAATGTAATTATGAGATTAGGGGACTTTCGTCTTCTTCCCTTTTATCTGGAACGGTAGGTTACCTGATGGGAGGCAGCGGGCTTTCAGATTTATGGGCTACAGTATTTGGTTCCTTCTCTGCACCTCATATGTTGACAGGTTACGCTTACGCAAGGACGATCCGATCACATTTGTCAACATACTGTGCTTTGTCAAAATTAATTCTTTCTCAAATCAATCTAGAGGATTCTGAGGCTAAGCATTGTCGAAACGTTCTTGCAGATTTTTAAAAAATCCCTCCATTTTTCGAAACTGTACAAGATGATGATATTATTGAAGGAATTCATAACAAGTTAAGAACCCAGATGGACGTGTTACGTTTAAAAGGAAGGACGGCTCCGTTGTGGATACAATACTTCGATCTCTTAACTATTTACGAGATCAAATCGCATTGCACTTTATTCAAGCTGAGCGTATGGGAAACTGGCAGCTTCACTTAGATTCCGTTAGAAGTATGTTGTCGATTTTCCATGCAAGTGAAAATTTTTTGTATGCCAAATGTTGCCAACTGTATCTTCAAGATATGGACTCTCTACATCTGAAAATGACAAAAGCAGAGTTCTATACCTTTGCAACTGAAGGATTTTTTACAATTGGAGGTACAGACAAATTTTGGTCTGGGGTATGGTCAGACATAGTAATTGTATAAACTATGAAGCACATAAAAAACATTGGAGGAATTATACATGGGCGAGGATTTATAGGAAGTGTTTGGAATAAATGGGTTTTAGGTTTGCCACTAGCATATCATGTTTGCGAGAATATTGAGAAGTTCTGCGAAATTAACAGCAGTACTAGATATCAACATATTGAACTGTAGGGTTCGAAAATCAGAAAGGACTAAAGGATGTCCAAACTTTTCTCCAATGGTTTCAACAATATTTCCCATCTACTTGTTCCGAAGATCTTATGTCCATATCGAGTGGTATTATTGCTTCTAAAGACATAAATTGTCACAAAGCCATAGAAATCGGCGAAAAATTACTGAGAGAAGTCGTCATAGGAGGAAAAAAATTTGCGCATTTTACAATTAAATGCAAAAATTGGGAATATTATTACGGAAAACCCAACCTATTTCGTGGTATGTGCATGAGGAAGAGCGTGCGGTCTTCGAGCTCAAGCTCACCTCGTGTTTAAAGGGTGGATTACCCGGAAACAATGGCGCGTGCAACAAAAATACATATAACTCTTTTTGTAAAGAATTTTATGTACTATTCTTCAATACATATTTATCTTTATCTTTTGATGTAGCCTTTTCGAAATCATTGCTAAAAACCAATGTTAGGTAGTTGTTTGTTAGATTTAAGGGTGGTTCCGTCAACTGACCAGAGGGAAACTCTTTTGCTATTTAACTCTGATGCTATAAGGAACCACGTACGATAGATATCAAAACTCCATACATTTTTTCTGGAAAAAAAGTCTAATTTGACTGGACTAAGTATAAGGAGACAAAACGAATGTGCACTTGCAAATGAAAAATGTAGGGGTGCACAGAAGCTGAAGGAGGCCCGGGGCAGAATACTGTCGCATATCAATTCAGCGGGGCCTCCTTGAGCGCGAAGTTTACCCTCTGTGCGTCGCTGGAAAAATGGACACAAAATTTTGTGACATGCTTCGAGATAGAGCGCACGCTGAATCGTAAATTTTCTCTCCGTTTTGCAAAGAGTTGAGGCGCCAAACTTTACAATTTGCCGTTAGTCCTCCCCTCAACCATTTCTGGAAAACTTGAGATAGAATCTCCGACATACAGTCAGGCCTCCTTACTATTACTCCATGGTGCACACGACATTTTCAGAAGCACATTTTCGGAATACGTGGATTCTATCAGATAATCTAGTCAATTAGGATTTATATTTCGCAATAGAATCAAAAGTCAATTTAATAAACACATTAGAGATCAACTCATAAAACCTTTTTATATAACCACACTTGAAAAACCAGTTCGGGGCGGGAGACTGTGTCCTTCCGTGCATCCAACTCAACTTACTATAACTCTTTACGATTTACGCTTACCCCGCAAGAGATTATGGCTTAATGTTACAAAAAAAAGATGATAATTTTGAAAATCAATGTAAACATACAAGGAAGAAGAAGTTTCAAATAAAAATTCAGAACTTAACAGCTTGAATCACAGCGATAAACAATTATTCCTTCTAAAATGTGTAACTTAAAAATTCAATAAAATGTTAAAAAGTAATGTCAATGAATATACACGAAGCAACCATGACAGTTTATGTCAGTATTACCCAATAATTAGAGAACTTGTTACTGATAAAGTAATCATAAATAATGCTAGTTCAACTATGAGAAATGTGAATATTGTTGGCGAGTGTTGTAATGAGAATGTTATATTAATCAAAAATGAAATAGAATTCAATTTGAAACTCTGTGTATGCATTACACTGTAAAGTGAATAAATACGGAAGTAGCGAGCAAAGCGCGCCATGAGAATGTGCCCGAATGGCGGGCAGATTTCTTCACTTGGAGTCGTCCCTGATCAATCGCAAACAAAGTCTATGGATTTGGGAACAAATCAGCATATTTCATGTTCTTTATCACCTGACAGTTGTTTATTATGTATTCATAAATTTCTTTCTATTTTCCAGATTAAATGTTTAATACATCTTACAGCATACATTGCCTCTAAGTCCATTATTATTGTAATGATAAAAAATCGTTAAAAAAAATGTATATGAATCTATCATACAATATTTACAACAAATTTGTTCCGTACAATTGATATTTAGGTAAATAAAATACAAGTACATGCATATTGCATAATTTATTTCGATTCGAAATAATGCTGATTTTAACTCTTATAAGCAGAAGAAACGCATTCTTGATACTGAAGAGAAATTATTGGTACTAATTACATCATTACATTATTTGGCGAGATTCAGTGAAATTATGAAGTCATTTTTTGAGGTATATAAATAGTTACTGATAACTTGAAATAATAAATAATGAATAAGGATATCGTATTTCTGCATCTGAGGATTCTGAGCTATGCGAAAACATTCGAGTCTTTCAAGTGATGATTACATATATGGTAAAAGATCTAGAAACTGCCTATGCAAAAATTAGGTGCATTAAAATACAGATTTATACATTTTCATGCATCGGAAACTAACTCACAGGCATAACTTTGCCATAAAAGAGGGTTGAAAATGTTTAATTGCTAACACTAATAATCTCCCTACGTTCTCTACCAAACATCTTCCAGCATACAAAATTAGAGCATTAAACATTTTGTACAACAGTGTTTGAACAACAATTTAAGGTTAAGTCTATAGAATAGCTCAATTTCCAAGCCCAGTTTCTCAAATAAAGGTATGAAAAAAACACCTTTACAAGGATTGTTGCTTACAGTGAATCCGAGAATAAAGTTTTATTTTCCAAACAAGAAAAGATAACATTCTGCAAAAAAATAAATATAAAAGAAAAAAATATTTCATCTATAATACGTTCCGAGTTCTGTTATTTCAAACCGATGTACAGATTAGAATTTGGAACCAAATTTTCTCTGCTTTTGTTTTAGTAAGAATACTCTATTCTTCGCATTGCATCTGAGAATAAAGTATCCTAACTAAAATTGAAATAGACAAAATTCGACGTCAACTAACCACGTCAACTGAATTTTAATCAATTCAAGTATATATTCTTGGATTAGGTATATGGCTATTGTTAATACGGACAAGGAAAAACATGATAAAAGTGCGATATCTGATCACTTTCACCACTTTATAAAATGGTGATACAGTTATGCACTCGCATATGATTGAAATCCCTACTCGTACATAAAAGACTAGATGAACAATTTTGGTTCATTGATTGCCTACACACATTCGATCAAATTTGCATTTAATCTTGTAACAGTCGCACTAACAATTCTTATAAAATAATGTCTCCGCTGAACGGAATCTGACGAAATGCATCCAGTTGCGCAACTGAACAAAAGTGATTCATTCTTCACTGAAAACGAAACATCAGTTTTGATGGTACAATTATCTGAAATTTTTTCATTGTCCTCAAGAAATATCCGCATTTATATGACTTCAACATTTTATTGATGGCACTCGTGCATATTTAAAAGTTCATTTGATTATCACGTTCCAGTCGCGTATTTTGTGAATTAGCAGAACCTAGAAGGACATAATAATATAAAAAGATTAAATATTCATTTTTGTTAGACGGAATAGATCATTGTAATTTCTAAAAGTATAATAACTATTGTTATAGATTATTATTACCAAAATATTTTCATTATAAAATATTCCTAATATTCTGCTACTCATCAACAAACAAAATGCCATGAAAAATTCAGAAAGATAGATATGAAAAAAAGTAAATAATGGAAACTCGTACCTCGATGAGAATAAAAGAAATTCCATGGACTAGGGAAGTCCAAACTATGTCGGTAAATCGGCTCTGGTAATTTATTTCCAAGATGAGGGACTGCAACTCCCATGTGTTGTAACATTTGCAATTGTTTAACTGAATCCTCGATTTCATTCCGAACTTCTAAGAAAAGGAACAGATTCAATATTCTGAGAAAACTTATAAAAGATTATGTTCTAATATTGATATTTGTAAATTTGGAAAGATCTTTCCACCTTCTTACAATATCAAACAAGAATCGAAATGAAATTAGAGCAGTTGAAATAATTGAGCCATAAGATGTTCAAATGTTTGTGTGGCTGCGCTTCCATGAATTATCTGGCTTTTTGTATGTGTATTAATAGACCAGTGGAAAAAACTAATCAATTCAAGACGATTCCCAAGGTCCTAAAATGAATTACATAATGGTTTTTTCATGAATTAAATATAAAAGGAGATTTTGCAAAACGCGATTGGGTCGGCACATTGTTTATAAATAAATATTAAAATATTATAATAAAAATTTTTTTGAAAACTTTGCTCCCATTTTTCTACGAAAATTCCGAACATTTTGCAAACTCGTAATAGTCATTATAAACTCAGTCTTTGCCTTGTATTAAATTTGCAAAACGTTTTTGATGCAGTACCATTATTATTAATTGAAAAATCAAAAATTTTTTAATTAATCTCCAACGAAAATATCTAAGGTTTTGCAAAATTGAGTTTCTGCCTTATTTCTTCGAGAAGAAGTTATCAATAAATTTGCAAAAATGTATACTTAAGGCCAATCATTGTTTATCAAATTCTTAATGAATTTTAGACAATTCGAATTCTGAAACTTCTGTTAAGATTGTTTAATTCTTCGTGATTCAATAGTTTCCAGTATTTTTATTTTTGAATTAAATAAGGAACAAAGTGTTTGAAATAAAATTTTCAATGTATCACTCTGGTTCGTGTGATACTTCATAATCCTGTGTTTTTGTTTATTTTGTAGAAAAGATTTTCACATCGTCTTTAACATTTGGAATTTTTATTTCAATTATTTTGTTCTCCATTCAGTTTCCAGAATATGAATACAAGAATCTATTGCAGGATCAGAAATAAAAAAAAAAAGTAAAACTTTCTAAGCGAGAGATAATAAAGATACGACAGAGTTTTCATAAGAAAAAATTATTAAATAATCATTGAACGGTCAGCGAGAATCGAACGCGACACTTCGCGACAATCAGCCAAACGCACTACCAAGTGAGATACTTTTTCGCGATCTCTATGATAGTTCGCTAGCAATTCTTAAAACGCAGATTTTCTCGAAAATGGTCCAAGATTGCGCCTTCTTGATTTTTCTTCAGAAAACCTTTTAAAGCTACCTTTTATTGAGGAGTCGCGCTTTTTGCCATTGAAAAGCCAAAAATTCCTCTTGGAAAACTCATAATATTAAGGATAACTTTAAAAAATATAAGTTTGTTTATAAACATCAATTTTTACGTCTTATAAATAGTTTGAAAATCAAATACGATAATAGTAACAATTTATTAAATACTCAGTACGATTCGAAAAATGTTTATAATTTCCGTTAGTTTTACAAAAATACTCATTTGTTTATTTGCAATTTTGATATTGTTGCCAGCATTGAAAAGTTTTCCAAACTCGATATTTATTAAATCTCAACATTCTTGACATTTGCTACATAAAAACGCTACCTTAACAATCTTCGCAGAAGTTTCAGACGGTGATTTATCAAGAATTTATTAACAATTTGAAAAGCAATGACTTGCCTTGATTATACAGTTTTGCAAATTTAATCATAACTTCTTCTCGAAGAAATAAGGCAGAAAATCTATTTTGCCAAATCTTAGATATTTACTCTGGGAATTCATTGACAAATTAATGATGTTTATTGATGAATAATATCGCCGCATCAAAAAAGTTTTAAAAATTAAACACAAGGCAAAAACTGAGTTTTTGATCACAAATACGAGCTTGCAAAATGTTTGGCACTTTCGTAGAGGAATGGAAGCCGATTTCACAAAAGAATTTTTATAAACAATATGGATAATCTTATTTTATATTTAATTCACGAAAAAAAAACTATTTAATTTTTTCAAAGGCCTTAGTAATTATTGTGAATTCGTACGATTTTCATGTCTCATTCAACTGGCCTATAAATTCTTACTTTCCATTTTTCCCAGAGGAAAGTAATTTATTTTAGATCAAGCTTATCTTCTCCAGGAAATATTCTGTTTTCGCATGCTAAAGATTTCGAAATTGCAATTAAATATTGCTTCTTTAAAATTGCTGAGCCTCATAAAAGAATGAACACAATAGTTTTGCCAGAACAGAACTTTTTGGAGACACTGACAAACTCAATAGAAATTATTTCAGAATAATAATAATGAAAAATGGAAAATTTGCATTCTCATTGCAAATTGTTTTGATACCTGGATGTTCGATTTCCATTTCCAGTGCTGGTAATCCATTATTGCTTTCATATGCAGTATCTGCATCCAATTCAGGCTCAAGTACCATATCAGCTTTAGGCATAAACGATCGACCGATACGTGGAGCTTTCATAACCATCATTGCAGGCACGTAAATTGGACTACGTCCCACTCTTGGAAAAGGTACTAAACCAACGGCTCGTCGATCACTCTGCTTAAGTTTAGGTGCAACTAGAACAAATAAATTTCCAGTACAATAATGGAATATTAAAAAAATTTCGCAATTAAATTTTTAGACTACAAATAATTACAATATAATTTTGAGTGAATAAAAATCTTATACCAATGAATAAGTTTGGAAAATTACATAGTTTAAGCCCTGGTACAATTAGGGGTATTAAAAAAATTGAGACTCAACAAAATGATGTATATACATACATATTTTGATATCACATTATCGACTATATTTCTCTTTCGATCGATATATA
>WSXT02241858.1:2521-15576 GCA_011762715.2 Neuroterus valhalla
TAGTCGACACCCAGACTATAAAAACATGTTTTCTGAGGCATTTGAGGTTATGTCAGAACCCTGACGTGCTGGGATATGTTAGACCTCGGATTCAGGTTCAGCGATCCCAAAAACGTACGGGAAACATGGTCTGTTTCCAGACTCGAAAAAAATTATTTCTAAGGTTTTTTGAGGTTATGTCAGAACCCGACGTGCTGGGGTATTTTAGACTCCGGATTTGGATTAAGCGACCCCAAAAACATATTGCAAACATGGGCTGACCTCCGAACGCTAAAATCGATTTTTTGGGTGTGGCTGTGTAATTGCTGCGTATTTTAAAAGAAGCTTCTAAATGTGCTTCAGAGTAAAATAATTCAGGTTGAAATTGTTTATTTATCAGAAGTTATTCACAGTTTTAGTTTTTGCTCTCTCGTTTAGACAAAAGTTACAATTCTTATCCAATCCTAATGATGAAGGCCTCACCTAATTTTTTAAAGGATTCTCTGCAATTCTATTTGGGTAAGTTATATTGAAAAACTTAATTTGGAAATTATAATTATTGTAATTGTTATAAACAATGAAAGTTCAATGTTCAATCAAAACGACTTGAATAAAATTTTAGAGAATCCTTTCGAGAATTAAATCATGTCTTTATCATTAGGCTTGAATGAGAATGTCAACTATTCCCTAACAAGAAAGCAAGAACTAAAACTGAAACTAAAAACTAAAACTAAAAACCAAAGTCAATTTTATAAACCATTATGAAGATTATCGAATTCTGAGATTGACTGTACGTAGTGCACATCTCTAAACCCCCCATTTCTGTTTTCTTTCGTTGCTTTTTTTTATTCTCTTGTTTTAGAAACCCAATTCAGTAACATTTAAAGTATCTACCAAAGTTTTGGTGCTCACTCAACACCCTTTGCAAGGTAATAAACTCTTCAGGTAAAACACATTTTATATTATTTTTGAAATTTCATTGTAAAGATTTTCGGATTTTGATCCGGATTAACTTGTTGGATTTTTGGTTTCTATTTTGATTCATTCGATTTTAATTTAAATAACATTGAAAAAAATTTATTTATTTTTTAAAGATATTCACACTCATATAAAGGATATTTTGTTTTCTTGAATTTATAAGAATGATGTTTCTATTAGTTAAGAAATCATTGGTGTCAAACTTCAGACAATGGCGGCTTAGAGACATAGGTTATCAAAGTTGGACATATTTTGGACTTGAGTCCATATCTTTTGTTGAATAAATAATGTTTGCACTTTATTATCGCAAAAAGTAAGGTTGAACGATTACAAATCTCTTGACCCATAAATAAAGTTTTCAACTAAAAAAAATGGGCATTTTAAAAAAAGAAGGTAGTCAAGGTTGGACCACCAACAATTCATCCCTTTATCTTGCGATTGATACTCCACAATTTCACATAGAAATCATCAAAAACCATCAACGATCATATTCCTTCTAGCTTTTCCGCTTATATCTGAGATCCCTGTTGTAAATTAAAAACTGATCAATTGATCAATCATTCGTTTTTTCGCTTTTAACTAAAGTCACTATGCAGTTAAACGATGTTATTTTTATTATTATATTAAAATATGTTCGTTTGAGAAAAATTAAATATAAAAATGTGTGGTCCAACCTTGACGGTGGAATTGGTCCAACCTTGACGAAGTGCATTTTTTTACATTAAGACAATTACAATGTATCAATTGGTGACGTGATAGACAACCCCATGCTCAATAATTAGAAAAATGTATATATACCGCAAAAGGATTGAAAAATGGTTCAAAATAACTTGAAGGGCGCTTCTGTCCGGCCTTTTTCAGTACTCCAAATGTAGAAGTGGAAGCGTCGGACCTTTCAAACAACGTTAGTTTTGGAATCATATAATAACAATATCTCAAGGGAAATATAAATTTGCCATAATTTTTTTCACAATGTATATTTTTCCCATCAGAGAATGTATTTTTGTGTGAAGAAATCCACCATAGGGATCGGATTTTATGTTTGTTTATTACTTTTAACATCGTATATATCTTTTTAATACTTCGAGAAATCTAATTCATCAACTAATGATTCTTAACCCGGTTGAATACTGTGCCGGAGCCCGGATCGATATTTGGATCGATAACCGGATCGAAATTTGGATCGATAAACGGATCGATATTTGGATCGATATTTGGTTCGATACCCGAGTGATATTTGGATTAAGGCCCGGGTGGATTTGCGGGTCGATTTTTGGGTTGATTTTTGTGTCCATTTCCGGGTCCATTCAGAGGTGGATTTCCAGGTAGATATCCGGGACCGATTTTGATGGTTGTACATTTCCGGATATGAGCTAGTAGGATATCTGAAATAAGTTTTTACAAATATTTATCACAATGTGAATAATCATATCTTTCCAAAATTTCAATACACAAAAAAGTAATGTTATCCTTTGATTCTTACAAGCGCAAAACCTCTCAAACGCCAATCATAAATTTGTGTCCGACTTTTTTTAAATAAATAATATAGAATGATGATCATGGGTTAAAGATGATTTGGAAGGAATAATTTTCTTGAACCTTAATTGAGTAATAATGACACAAAATGAAGAAATTGAATGAACAATTTCTCTTTTATTTTATATATAGCTGAAGATATTTATTTTGGAAGCGGCCGAGAATCGTAAACTCGAAAATTTTGAGCGTTTAGAACCTAGTAGAAAATTTACCATTGGCCCATGCTTGTCCCGAGCCTGAGAACCAAAAAGACAATTCACTCCAAATTTTTTCAATAATGAAATGAATTTCTGAACAAATTACCTGGGTTTTGACAATCTATCAAGTAGTTGAACCTCTTTGCAGTCATAGTCACATGAGCTAGTTTCCACCATGCGCAAATCAGGTCCTTTCCTTTGACCTGAAACCATTTTTTTCAAATTGAAAATTTTTGGGAAAAAATCGTTTTTAAATATGGAAGATAACGTGTAAAGTTTTGTTTACTTACTTTAGAGCAATCATTTTTACAATCATCCTGACCTACGTCAATTGAAAAGGTTTTCAAAAATCCTATCGAAACTGTGGTAGAACAAAGAAGATTCGGAGTGTACTTTGAGTTCTCTGATTAAATAATTAATTTGATTTTTATCAAACCGATTTTGTCAACTTTGGACTGTACTGTTTCGTAACTGTTAAGTTATTTGCAAAAAAACATTTTTGCTATCGATTCGGGAGTGCATCAGCTCGGAAGTAAATTTTTCTTTTGTTATACCATCCCCTCGGTAAATGTTCGTACAATGGTAATCATCTCATACGATATGCAGTCTCCATACCATTCCTCTTTCCCATCTCATACACCTTTCTTCCCTCCTCGTGACTTCTTCTCACTTCATTCTCATGCAGACAATTTTGTCGAAAATACCTTTCTCTTTCCTCCTTCATCTTTCCCTTTCCTCTCCTGTTCTCCTTCTCCCACCAACCCTCCCTCACCAGCCTACTTCCGTCCTCTTTCAGGGATTTCTCCTCATACTTACACGCCATCTGATATATCTTTCCTGAACCCTATTAACCTTCTCACTTTCCTTCCTCACCCACACTTCTACTCCATACAGCAGGGCGCTCATCACAAGGGAGTCGATTAGTTTCATTCTCCTTTCAAACCATCTGTAAACAATCTCTTTCCCCATCGCCACACCTACCTCATCACAACATTTGCCCTCCTTATCCTCTCCTATATATATGCCCATTCACTCCTCCATTCCTCCAAAATAGGAAACCTAGGTACACGAACTCTTTCACCTCCTGCACCACCGTCCCCTTCCATTTCCAATTCCTTCTCCTATCCCTTCCACCTCCTCTCCTGAACACCATAACCTTGAACTCTTCTGCGCTTAGCTCTAACCGACCCCTATCCAGGTACCTTCTCAACCTCTCGATAATCTCTTTCATTGCTTCCTCATTTTTTTCAGCAACACCATGTCATCTGCATTCGCAAGTGACAAAATTCTAACCTCTCCTACCCTTACTCCCTCAACATCATTCCGTAGCCTCTCTGCTAATACCATTGCGTATACTTCGTACGCCCTGTTCATCAATGTGATTCTTAACTATTCTTCTATTCTTCTTAACTACCTCTTTGAGGAGGTCTCTAACAGCTAAATGATTCTTTGAAAAACTCCCTTCACTCCCTTCATTCCTAGCACTTCGCACTCCTCTTCCAGCTCTTTCTCTCTCCTTTGCTTTTTTCTTCTACACATAAACCTTAATTCCTTCCTCATCTCCACGTACTCCAATCTCTTTCCGGCTCCATTATTCCGCTGCTTGTACTTTCTTTTCAACCTTCTCTTCATCTTTTTACATTCCCTATCCCACCGCGGTTTAACCATTTCTTCCTTCTTTATGATCCTTTTCTTTTGCACACACCCTGTCACCTTTACATTTAGATCCCCCGTGTCTCATCCACCGACTCCCCTTTAAAAATGAATTGACCTAGCTGCTCATTGTACTTTTCTACAGCCCCCCCCCCCCGTCCATCTCTCCCTCTCACCCATTGTAACTTCTTCTTCTCCCTGCCTTTCACAGCCCTCCCCTCTTACCTACAAGATAAGAGGTTGATGGTCTGATTTTATCCTCCCCTCTACTGCGAATCTATCCGTCTCCCCCACCCATGCATATCCATGACCACATAGTCTATCACCGATGCTTTCACCTTACTAACTTACCACCATCCAGTCTCTCAGAATCTCCCCCTCCTTATTCATACACAAGTCCTTCGATCTTCTTTTAGAACTTTCCCCATCCCTGTAGAGAACCCCCCACTTCCCATTCTCGCATTGAATCCCCCCCCCCCAACAACACTATTCCTTCCTCTCTCCTATCAAGAATCAAAATTCCTGCATCCTTTTTTTGATCCTTCCCATCCCATCCCTATTTTACACGGTCACGAATTTGCGCGTCAACCCTCCTCTCTTTGCAGACCTCGTTTGCACGCCTTTCCCCTCGCCCCCACCATAAAATTTCTTCTTCAAAACCCTCCTTGATCCCTGTAATAATCTCCCCACTTTTTCTGTTATAATCCTACTGTTACAATCCCCCCTTTTTTCTCTAATTTAACCGCCTCTTAGAGCCTCCACCTAAATCCCCTTGGTAGCTTTGGATCTATTTGACCCCACTCATTGCCCTCTACCCACGCTTCTACCAGTCCAAACACATCAAATTCCTTCACAAACCTCCCAAATTTCTCATCTTTCTCTTTTATCCCTGCTACATTCCAAAAGAGCACCTTTATCACTCCACTCCACTCCCTCCACTACTCTGCTGCTCCCCCTCCCCCATTTCCTATGAAATAAGTCCCTCTGCACCTCAGTCAACTGTCATTCAGAATTCTCTGAATGTCCCTCTCTTTCCAAGTCAGATCGTGATCGATGTAGACCTTCTTATCCCTAATCCTGCTTTTACTTCGCATCATCGACAGCTTATCCTGCCAGCTCTTCAAATGCAACATCACTTCTTCATTTCCCCTTTTCCCCTCAAGCCTTATATAACCACCCTGTCCTAACACTCCCCTATGCTTTGTATCAGCGCTTCTACCCTTTTCCCTCCCCCCCCCCCCTCACGCCTTTCACTACCCCCCCGTCCTAACCCCCCCCTACCCCTCGCAACAGCCCTCCCACCCTTTCCCCCCCCCCCCCCCCTCCCTAACAACACTATTCCCTCCTCTCTCTTATCAAGAATTCAAATTCCTTCATCCTTTTTTTCTTATCCTTTCCATCCCATCTCTATTCTACACGGTCACAAACTTGCGCTTCAACCCTTCTTTCTTTACAGACCTCATTTGCACGCCTTTACACTTGCCCCCACCGTAAATTCCTTCTTTAAAACCGTCCTTGATCCCTGTTATAATCCCCTCACTTTTTTCTGTTATAATCCCACTGTTACAATCCCCCCTTTTTTCTTTGATTTTATCGCCTCTTGTAGCCCCTACCTGAATCCTCTTGGTAGCTTCGGATCAATTGATCTTACTCCTTGCCCTCTACCCACGCTTCTTCCAGTCCAACCACATCAAATCCCTTCACAAACTTCCAAAATTTCTCATCTTTCTTTTTTATCCCTGCTACTTTCCAAAAGAGCACCTTTATCACTCCACTCTCTCCACTACCCTGCTGCTCCCCCTCACCCATTTCCTATGAAATAAGTCCCTCTGCACCTCACTCAACTGTCATTCAGAATTCTCTGGATGTCCCTCTCTTTCCAAGTCAGATCGTGATCAATGTAGACCTTCTTATCCTTAATCCTGCTTTTACTTCGAATCATCGACAGCTTATCTTGCCAGCTCTTCAACTGCACCATCACTTCTTCATTTCCCCTTTTCCCCTCAAGCCTTATTTAAACACCCTGTCCGGACACTCCCCTATGCTTTGTATCAGCGCTTCTACTCTTTTCCGTTCTTCCCTGCTCCTTACCTCAAGCCCCCTTATCACGATATTACTCTTTATGTTCTCTTTTTTTCTCCTCTCAATCCTTAATTCTATTGCCTTTATCCTTTCCCTCGCCGCTGCTTCTCACTTTCTTGTTCCTACATTCTCCCATTTTTTCTTTTATTATCTTCTTGACCTTGTCCCAGATAGCTTTCTGCTCTCCCTCTACCGTGTCACCATCTTCTATAACTAACCTGGCCTCTACCTCCTCAAGTCTTTTGTCTGCCCTTCCCTTCCACACCCCAATCTTCTTTTTCCTTCCTTGCCGACGCGGCCACTGTCTCTAATCCTCCTACTTTCTCCCTCAACTCTTTCATCTCTTTTTCCCACTTCTCTTCCCTAATCCTCCCATCCTCCCACACAGCCCTCATTTCCCGCCTCAGCCCCCTGATTTCCGATATGAAAATCCCCAGGGCATCACTGTTTAACTGCAATTCAATCTCTGCAGATGACCTGCGCGTTCTGTCGCTCTTCTTGAATGGACTTTCTACTACGCTTCTCCCCCGGTTCTCTTGATTATCTCTCTTTCTCTTCTGTAGCAAGAGGACGTCACCTTCACTTGCGCTGTACATTGTATCACCAGCCTCCTCGTCACCCCCGCTTACCCTTCTTTAGAATTATACATTATAAAAAGTGCTCTATACCCTTTTTATTTTGTTTGTTTCGATAATGACCTAACGCAAATGCGAATATCAAGTTTCCCGTCATCTTGGCAACTGAATTCCTAAAATAATTTTTTCCTAATAAAAGTTATTTTTCAAAAAAAGCTCATGAAATATCGAAGTTTAACAAGAAACTGAATGTTTGGAGGATTATAACATTCGTTTATTACAAATGTCTTTTGGGATATTGGCATGGATTTTATAAGCATATTTCCAAGGTCTCACATAAATACAAAAGATATAATGTTCCCGCTATGTGTAATTATTTATTATCTGAGATCACGAAACATTTCAAGAGAAAAACACAAAGCATTTTAGGAGAAAAACTTGAAATTACAATTTTTTTAAAGTTGAACTTCATCCTGATTGTGTGGGCATGATTCTTTGATAGATGTATCAATGCTATAAAAATAAATCAAGCTTGCCCTTTTTCCGTCACTCACGCGTAGTGCGCCGTAGGCAACTGTGCTTTTTGCGGAGCAGCACGTTCAGCCGGAACGTAAGTGCGGATATTTCCGACAATTTGCAAACCCCCATTTCGCGAACATTATCCTGACGCAATTGAATGCTTCTAAGTAACTACCAAATATTCAAATGCACTTGTTTTATTGATCGTTCTTTATTCATTCTTTCAACATGGCCAAACTTTCTCAGCAAGTTTCTCTTATTCTTATCAAACATAATTTCTTCAACACTATTCTGCTGTAACGATCTTATCATCTTCAAACAGAAGCCTACGCACTTTCAATGTCTCGAAATCAACAACTTCTTCGTCAGCGAGAGCCATTCTTAGACATTCGTCCGTGAATATTTTACTATCTAACCAATCACTCAGTTGTCTATTCACTCTTTCATTTGCTCCACTGCTATTCTATATTGAAAGTTCCGGGAAATCAATCATTCATTCCGTACTCTTCTAAAACTTCCCAAAGCCGGGTACCTTCTACCTTGTACAAACCTTTTTTTAGATCAACAGAAGCACCAAAAACTCCTATATTCAACCTCAAACTTTTTTTGTAATCTGTCTCAAGCTGAATATCTCATCCGCACATGATCCCCCTGGTATAACTCCACATTGGACTTTTGAAATCCTTTCCTTAGTTATTGCAAATACCTCACTATCAAGTATTCTGAAATGTTTATCCACAGTACAAGTAGGCTGATGCTCTATAAATAATACGAACGCCTTTATCACTCTCTCCCTTGCAGATTGGAACGGTTGCGCTTTTCTCCAATCATTTGGAACTTCGCCGTTCACAGCACACATATTCATAAATTCACTTATTCGCACAAACAAGGTTTGGCCACTGCTCTTAAGCATTCCAGAAGTGATACCATCCGCAACAGCCTCACTATCCTTCAGTTCCCTTGTTACGAGTACAATTTCGATATTAATTCTTCTTGCGTCATCTACGATCGGGTAGTTCATTCCTCAAAAATAAAAAAAAAACACCTAAAGTAGTCTTTCAGTTTACCGAACCCTATACAATTTCAACATCGAAATTCCTAATTCCATTTTGAATTTTTGTACCTTTTTCCGCTCTAGTGTTATTCTTGCTCGCTTCAACTAGTACTCTTGCCTTCCTGTTTTCATCTCTATAATAATTCCCAAGCTTAGGGTCCTTTCTCTATTGCTTACACCCTCAAAGATGCTTCTTTTAATTTCTATCCTCGCACTCTCTGGATTTTTATTGTCCAGCTCCGTTTCTTAGTCTTGTTAAAGATGACATAAATATTTATTTAGCTCTTCAGGGTAGATGTTGTACTTCTGTTTTCTGTAGATTTTTTGCTTTAACTTGCGTCTTCTTTGACTTGATATGACTTCTTCTTTGCATCCATCCTTGGCTGAGGTTTATTATTGAAACTACGAGGGAGTGTTCCGTTCCAAATTCTTAGTCACTCATAACACTTGTATCTCTTACTTGACCTCTCAGTCTTTCATCTGCTTACAAGAATGTCAATCATACCATGGCTTTTGGCTTGGCATTGAGTAACATATGTATCATTTTATGCCTAACCCGGTGTTTGTAATGAAAAAGCCTTTTCCTAAGCATAAGCTAATCCATCTTTCCCCGTTACCGTTGAACAACAACCCAGCCATTCATGAATCGGAGTAGGATGATCCTTTTCCTTGCGTAGCGAGTATCGGGGTTATCATTTAACGATTTCCAGAAGAATCTCCTACATTCCTACTTTTACAATCGACTCGAGCGTTACACTCTATAATGAATAGTATTCTGTTCCCCACTGTCACTAGAACTCACAGTGTCGATGAGGATACACATTCATACTTTTTGACATGCTGTTTTGCTTTCACGTTCATAATCAGTCCTACTCTATGCAATTTATTATCTGCTGCCGGACAGAGTTTGAACTTTTCTATCTATGCTTATATCTCTTTTTCGCCGTTTCCAATACGTATAAAATATTTACTTTTTTATATTTCTTTTATTTCTTTCAGAAGCCAACCATTAACATCATACTCTTCCACGACTTATCAAAGTTCAGCTTGATGCCTTCTGTCAAAAGCTACTTCCAGGTCAACAACAGCCCAGCAAACTTACTTGTTTACTCTCAAACTTTTTCCTGTGATCTGTTCAGATTAACTGATTTCTGAATCCTATCCACAGTTATTTCTCTGACCCTAATACTAGGTATTTTTGTAGATATTTAAGCCACAGTACTTAGTAGGCTGATTGCTCGTTTGGAACTTCACCGTTCACAGCACGCATGTTCATAAATATACTCATCAACAAAAGCAAACATCCACTACCTTTCTTCAGTATTTCAGCAGTGATACCATCTACACCAGCAACCTTCCCATTCTTTAGATTCTTAATTAAGGATTCAATGTCGACGATATCGATTCTTCTCTTACTATTTACGATCGGGTTGTCTAATGTTCCATCTTCGTCGTCATCGTTGTGCAGCTTCGTTGCCTCTGAATGAAATGTACCAACACTTACTACCATCCAAAATCCAAGCAAGGAAGATAATGAATAATGTTACTTGGATTACATTCTCGAGCATTTTTTTCTTGTTGGTATAAATTAGTAGAAATTATTGTGATGCGATTTTATAACCATTTCATCAAGTACAAAGATTATATCCCACTGAAGTGTTTCATCAAATTATGTTTTATTTTTATTTGCAACATCAATGACTTATCAATCTTATATTTCTAATGCTCCGAAAAGTCTACGATTGATCAGCTTAGGAGTTTCACCCGGGTCGATAATAATGTCGATACCCTTTTGGGCGTATTCGATTCCCGGGTCCGACTGATATTCTCAAACAGTTTCCCATATGGTCTTTCCTGACATCTGGAATAGTTGTATATTTATCACAATATAAATAAAATCTTTCTTTTCATTGTATAATAAGAGCGTAATGCTCACGTATTAAAAATAATAATGCAAAAATAATAATTCCTTTCAATTTAGTTAATAATTGAACAGGAGAACAAAGTCGAAGCGAAAAACCTACCAAACTACATTTTCAAAATTATGCATTTCTCACATTTTTTAATGTGCTGCGATACCGACTCATACAAAAAATGAAATTGGGAATATGTTGGGCCCTGTATAGTTTTTCTATTCCTAATCGAACGCTAATCAGAAAATATGGGTAGGACTTCTATCCAGGCTAGTGGTTGGTTAGAACTCGCGAACCTCGTTTGACAGGATTATGATTTATAATCATTTAATGAAAATTAAATAATAAATCGTGTTCTGTAAATCTTTCTGATTCGAAGTTTTTGCTTCTGAACTCTCTGTTTTTCAAATATAGATTCATGTTCAAAAAGGAACTTCTCGGGCCTTCGAAGGTTGAACACTAGGGTGGTCCAAAAATGCATTAGAACATTTTTTTATCGACTATTTATGCAAAACACCCGGAAATTCGTTCGAATCCACAAAAAAATTAATGCGCTTTTTATGTTTTGAAAAGGAAAAATATCTAGAGGTGGCGCAAGCCCCATGAAGTTAAACACGTATTCCTAATAAGAAACAAAGACGTTTTTGCAAATTTTATTCAGAATCCTCAATATTAGGTGAATCGAGTTCGAAATTCTCCATTTCTCTTCACAATCAATCACAGAATGCGAACAGAATATTACTTTTTGAATATCACCTCCATATGTCTGTTCTAGAGGGTCCCAAAAAATCCCCATGTGTGAAAAAATGAGGTTTTCGAGTTTTTAGCGCTAATTATGATTTTTTTGCGGTTTTTTAAATGCAGATTGTTTCAAATATATGAAATAATACTTTATACTAATGATTAGATGTATATTAAAATTGTTTAAACATTTTATCATTTTATTGCTACAAAGTTGCGGTTTTTTCTGAAATTTTTACCTTTTCATTACTTTTCAATAAGAATGAAGCAATAATTAATTCATACTAAAAAAATAAATGTTTAAACATTTTATTATCATTGTTCATAATATTTTCTTTGCCTAATGATAGAAACTTGCGGTTTTTTTCTGAAATTTTTAACTTTTTGCCTACCTTTCACTTGAAGTGAGTTCATATTTTATATAATTAACCGAAAATAATTGTTTAAACAAATCATAATTGTTTATGGCTATCTTCTCTTAGATTAGAGCTAGAAAGTTGCGGTTTTTTGTGGAATGTTCAACTTTGCTTCACCTTTTGAGTTTTGAACAAATAATAAATAAACATGAGAGAGAATCATATTTTAAATTGTATTGTATTTTTTTCAGTGAATTATTTATGTTCTTTTCCCAAAGTTCAAAAAAAAATTAATTAAAACAAAAAAGCTGAATTTATTCACTGAAATTTGAATTTCGAATTTTCTTCTAAAATTATGGATCTTCAACGCAAAAATTGAATTTTGAAGAAAATAGTTCAACTATCAACCAAAGAGTTGAATTTATAATTATTGATCTTAAAAAAATGTTTTTTTTTTGGAAAAGAAACAATCTAATTCACCAATAATCAAATCAATTCAATCTAATTCAATCTAATTGAATTTCATTAAAATTCCATTCAGTACAAAGTCAAACATTTCAGAAAAAACCACAACTTTCTAGCACTGATCAAAGAGAACATGGTTATAAACAATAATGAATTGTTTAAATAAGCATGTTTGTCAACTCGCATTAATTGTTACCTTACTAGGTGAAAAGTCGACAAAAAGCTTAAGATTTCAGGAAAACCCGCAGCTTTTTAGCACCAATCTAAAAGGAGAAAGCCATATATAATAATAATTTTGTTCAGACAAATATTTTTAATAAATTAAATTAAATATTAACTCACGTCAGCTGAAAAGTGGACATAACGTTGAAAATATCAGAAAAGCCGCATGTTTCTATCAGTAAGCAAAGAGAATATTATTAGCATTGATAATAAATTTTATAAACAATTATTTTATTAACATGAGTTATATTTCCTTTACCTAATTGAAAAAAGATGAAAAGTTAAAAATTTCCGGAAAAAAACGCAATTATGTAGTACTAATCTAGAAGAAGATAGCTATAAACATTTACAATTTGTTTAAACAATTTGTTGTGCGAAATTAAAGAAATAATTACTTACTTTAAGTGAACAAAGGACAAAAAGTTGGAATTTTTTTAGAAAAAACCACAACTTTGCAGCACTATTCTGAGAGAATATTGTTATATTTAATAACAAATTGTTTGAACAATTATTTTTGTTAACTTTAATTGATTATTACCTCGTTTCAACTGAAACGTTCAAAATAAATTGAAAAATTCAGAAAAAACCTTGACTTTTCAACCCTTTTATAAGACAAAGTTTCTGGAAACAATAATGAATTGTTTAAATAATTTAAATAAACATCTAATTATCAATATAAAGAAGAATTTCATGTATTCAAAACAATCTGCGAAAAAAAAACCGCAAAAAATCATAATTTGCGCCAAAAACTCGAAAAACCTATTCTTCCACTTATGGAGGTTTTT
>WSXT02241869.1:0-15575 GCA_011762715.2 Neuroterus valhalla
CCTGAACTTTATTAAGTTCCACCCATCGAAAATGCCCTTGACCAATCAGCTTTTCTTTAGAAAGAGACACGGTCACGGCTGAAATTTTTTCTCTCTCTCTCTAAACCCCATTTCATAGCTCTGCAAAGCGTGATCGGTCCATTTCTATATGTCGATGCCTGCGGCACAGGCAGATTCTTATCGCGCGCTTTGTGCGCTCGCTGTGTCCATATTCAATGGGTGTAACACTCCGTAAATCCCCCCTTCCGAAATTTCTCCACTCCTTTGGACTTGAATGGGTTTGAGACCCGCAGTTGTTCACAACGCCTTGCTTGATGATCAGCAGCTTTGATATTTCCAATGTGTGATCATAGATCTTCATTTCGTGAGCGAACCTTAGGTTTCGTCGATCGGTCAATAAAGCAAGTCGATTGTATCGCCTATTCATCATCATATTTTCATCTGATTCAGCACCCCGAAATCTAGAACAATCGGCAATTCTTGCTGGAAGATTGTCGATATATATATACTGAGATCCCGCGATTTTTCTAATCAGCATACGTTCTTCTGAAGATGTTGCTCTTAGAGGAGACGATCCGAGGAGTTTGGAGAGAGGCACTTGCCCCACCCTCAGTTTCGGATGACTTCCGCCAGTGAAGTATTCTCAGAACGCACCGAGCACACAATGTAGAATCTAATGGTCAAACGGAAGGAATTCACATAAAAGCAGTTCGTACGGCTCTGCTGCTGACGTTTTAGCACTCGCGTGAATTTCCCAAGGCCGTTGATGGCCACTTCCGACACTGGACAGATAGTGGGATCCCAGTCTATTTTGCAATATTCAAACTTATGATTGATTATATTCTCTATTAAGTTATACATTATTTTCTAAATAAATTATCGCTTAACATTTTTTTGCGTGAGAAGTTCCTTCCAGCTCAACTCTCGTGCATTCAAGCTGATAATGATTCGAGGTCCGAAAAATGCCTACGATTATCCAAAGTGATGGATTGTGTTACCTGTAATAGTCCTCAATCGGTGAGCCACGTCGATGAATCACAATCGACAATCACTGAGTGGTTGACAGAATGCTAGCTAATGACTCTCCCAACGCGAAAGTTTTGTATTTCCACCAATGGTCAATGATGGATCACCTTGAACGTTGATCACTTACGCATCTGTCGTGTCAATAGAGTGAGTTTCGTTGTGTTTGCTGAATTGTTGATCGATGAATTATGTGCATCATTCCTGAAAAAAAATTGTAACAAAACTTAGTTTCAAAACAAGCACCAATGGTCGTAATATGTCTTTGCGGTGAAATAATATCGACTGTACTTATTTCTTGGATTGCCTAATCAAATAATAATGTACATTTGAAACAAGATTGCTATATTTTGAATTTTGAATCATACGATATTGAGCCCTGACAACTCTCTCCATAAAAGAATCAAAAGAATTCTTGACCTTTTGCAGAAAAAAAGTAAAAAATGTTCAAAAACTTTAAATAGCGTATAATAAACAAGAATCGATTATTTGTGAATTATTACTAGAACATAAAAAAAATTTGGAATCTCAAACCATGGGTATATTAGATTTCGATCGCTGTAGCAAAAAAGAGAAACCCAACAGAATGTGCTCAATTGCACTTCACAGCCAACCTTTGAGCTCCCTTTGGCTTTCTATGAAAGAACATTCCTTCTTTTGTGTGTTTCCGATCAATTGAGTTCCTAGATTATAAACCCGAATCATTTTAAGTTAGGAGTGAGTAAAATGAGATTTCCTAATTCTCTTATTTTTTTACAATTAAAATGTAATATTCAAATGAATGTTGAAAATTATGAAACACTTTCATGCTCAATCTCCAGTTTAGAATGATATACGAGAAACCAAACCGTTCCAATGCGATAAACTGCACTTTCCTGGAAATGTTTCATTATTTGGTATAAAACTTATTCTTTTCAATCGCAAATCGCTCAAATTTTTACTGTTTTTTTTTAAATATTTCATGAACACTCCGAATTTTTCATATCTTCAAATTGGACGTCTTCTATTTCCGAATTCCATATTGTCAAATACTTCAACCATTTTGCTTGGAATTTAGGAATAGTTAATTATATATAATATTCTCAAGCTTATGTAACAAAACAAGAAGGACAGAAATTTGCAAACAAAAGTAAATCTCATTTTCAAAGAACTATTATTATGTTCTCTTATTCCGAAATTCAAATCTTCTTTTAAAAAAAGAAACATATTCTCCCATAAAGGAAGTTCGGATGCTGAGTTCGTGCACGGAATTTTTGTCAAAAGGAATTAGCTTTCGATTAGCTTGAGTCCTAATTCCATTTTTGAATGGTCATAAAAAACGTATAAGAAAATCAAGAGAAAAATAACCATGCCAATAATTTGAATGACTGTGGAATGAATGAAGATTGCTTACTCTTTTACATAAAAATTTTCAAATGTACGTGATATATGTAACATTATTTAAATACAAGGTACTCCGGTGACAAAGCACAAATTCTAATTTAATACATGAATGATCAAATTCTATCCATATTTTTCAATTCTTTACGGAAGGTCCATTACATGATAATTTTTGTTCATTACAGAGGAAAATTGATGCGAAAACAATACCCAGAGTCATCGGTTTTGTTAATACATAAATCTTACTCAATTACAATAGCTTTTTGGTTATGAATTCAAATTTTCAGGAAATTTAGTTATTTCCATTGCTATTTTTTTCTCTCATTCTCGATACAAGGCTGCCAAAGAGATCTGATCCGAGCACATCATGATATCTTAGTTATTTCACATCTGAGAAAATGTGACAAAATAGACCTAAATTAAAAAACCAAATCATCAAACTTTGGAAAAAAAATATAGACCTTGAATATGAATGATTTGCTTCATTACATTATTCATAGCTTTGATCTCTTACAAATATGTGTATTACATTTCCTAAAGCTTCTTAACTGTTACTAAAGATAGAGGAGGCCAGGAAATTGATAGTTTCGAGGCTACACAAATATTTACCCAATGTTTGTTATGCAGACAATTTCCAGGGCAAATTCCAAATATGGAATTCTCCCTAGCGTTCCTATAACTATAGCCATACCCCAAATAGACCGTCTATGTGGTGAAGACACCATTTGGACATTACAAAGGACTTGGAAGCCAGTAGTGGGTCAGCAGCGTCCGGTGGCTTGTAGTCTGACGCGATAACGACCACTTAGTAGCATTGTTGTCGATCTCACTAGGAATTCCTGGTTCGCATCACAATTGTCACGTGACTAGCGATTTTGGTATTACGAAACATGGTTCCACGGAATTTTTACATCAATATGATTATCCCAATATAAACTGTATCTGACTCCAAGTCGTATATTATCAAGAATCAGAGTGAACGTGTTTTGATACACTGTCCAGAGGGCATATATTGCTCTCATGTGGGTGTATCTCAACGCATTCTTGTACATCCACCATTCATGTCATCAAAAATCGAATACCTCCCCGATATACTTTCTCTTTAAGCGGCACGTGCCATTTATATCCTGCATGTGAGTTTTGCTTGAGGAGTTGCTAAAATGAAGATGCAGGCAAAATTGTAGGCATCTTACAATATACACCATTTTATCGCACTTCCAGTCATGCATAATTTGGTTATTGATGGGTGTAAGTAGGTTGGTTCAGATTTATACCTTCAGTGATCAAATTCTTCATTAAAGGTGATCGGAAGCTCTCACTTTGTTTATTTTCCAAAGGAGGAAAACTGATATCCTTTTCATTCAAATTAAAGAATGCCTTCCTCCCCTTCCCCTGACCCGCTATCACTGCATGCTTTTGGAATGGAGTTCCTCAAACGGGGGTAGAGAGATTTTGAGGGTAGGGACCAATTTCATAGAAGTATTCTGGTACCGGTATGCTGTGAAGTCACAAATTACCGTTACACTGACAGCGTTATTTACTTTAGAATCTGATACCGGCTAAAATTTGTACGATTGTAGAGAGGGATATATGAGACCCATTGATATTTTCACGAGCATCCTTCACGACCAATAGATTTTACGAAAATGTGACTTCTTGAATTTCTCGAAATTTCCAACCAATTGTTTAAGCATACGATACGTTATTGTTATTAGCTTTACAACAAATTTTGACTCGCAAAAATCATTTTATTATCGTTTCGTAATATAAGTAAGAATGGTCCGACTTTTTCAATTCAAGTTTTGTTGTACTAGTAATCATGAAGAATTTTTGAATATACATAAGCTGTTGGAAAATTGTGCAAAAATTGCCTTGTAAATGTGATATGGAAGAGAAGCGTCAACTGTCCTGATCTCGATCTCATTGGGGTCTAGTGACTCTAGAGGGGGATATATGACACCCGTTTAAATTGTTTACGAGCATCCTTTATGACCTTTTAATTGTACAAAAATGAACTTTCTTGCATTTCGCAAAATTTTCAACCAATTTTCACACATTTGATACCTTATCGTTAAGAGGTTTACAACAAAGTTTGAATCTGAAAAATCGGGCTACTTTCATGATTTTTGCTATTTTTCATTATCGTTTCGTTATAGAAGGGAAACATAATATAACGTTGAATATAAAAAAAAGAACGAAAAAAAAGTAAACTTGTCCAAGTGACATGCGTAAGGAATGCAGTTCGGAATGCGTGCTAAGGAGGAGGACGTACTTATATACGCATTCGAAACCTCTGTCTCTATTGCGTGTTTCATCCCTTACGCAAGTCACATGGTTTTAAGGAGCGTGATTTTCCAATAACTTTATTAGTATCATTATGACTAATATCAGTAGTATCAGTTTTGTATCAGTATATAGTCGTTGGGAAAGAACCTTGTAACTTCTTTCGGCACGTCTATATACAAATTTTGGATGAAAATTAATATTTCAAAATTAGATTGTATGACTAAAATAATCAAGAATCTTTGTCACCTTGCTGGTCATAGGATCCCAATCTGAATGAGTGTTTTCACGTCCCTAATTCAGTACCTTTTTTTTTATTTTTTGAACAAAGTAAAGAATAAAAACTTACGAAATATTTCGAGATGAGCTCAAAACTAACTTTTAAATAATCACGATATCTGAAATTGTGAGAAAATCATTCTCGAATCTAATGTAAAATATTGTTGGAACTTGCGTAATAAATTCTCAGAAAATTTACATATCTTTGAATATGAAGGAACCTGTTTTTGTAGGGATAACCTGGCCAACTTAATGAAGTCTCTGGAGTTGGCTGCTTGCTGTTAGTTGGCACAAGTCGAATTTACGCAAAGTTTAAGTAGAGACCCGCGCCGTCGAGACTTTTCGACTAGAGAAGAATTTAACGATAATGAAGTTACACAGTGGCAAACAGAGTCGTTAAGCATGGCGCGTCCATTCGTACAAATCTTAAATCCTGGGACTTCCTGGTTGGAGATTCTTCCTTAATTGGGGTGACAAATCTTTCTCATAAATTGTTTTTCAACTCTGCTTCTGGATTTCATTGTCTGCAAGATTACTTAATCCAGGGAATTTTTTTTTCTCTACTGAAGAAGGATTCATGATCTACATAATGGAGGTTTCACTTACATGAAGAAGAATGAGCAAATCATCAAGTTCAATTATATTTTCTGACTATTCCTACAAATAGAAAACATTTAAAATCAACTTATTAGAGACGAACCTTTTCCTAGACGTTTCGTTAAGAATACAGAAGTTCGAAATACATTCAACGTTCCAGTACGTTATCAAATATTCCAGAATGTTTCAAATGTTTTGGAATACTTAAGAGAAAGTTGTGAGAGGGAGAAATGTTCTATTATATTCAGAAAAATTACACAGGAATCCAGATCAGATTTTAAGTTTGTCTGCATCTCTACGGTCTGCAACTCATAATGACGAAAGTTTTCTTAGAAGACAAAGTATCATGTTTTGAAACAAATAATGATCCAAATCCATATTCATCATTAACAAGAGGAGAACCACAAATAGTTTTCCCTTCTTCATTTCTCATTTATTGTCTGTAGATAACATAAACGCGAGATCTATTTTTCTATAAGGTCTAAAAACAGCTGAATCACTGGACTTTTAGGTGTTTAAATATCAAAAGCAGGAATCTGAATATTAAATAGGAGTAATAACATTATTAGTACCCCCTATACGCACTGTTTTGCGCTGCAGGTTTCAGTCCACAGCTTCCTCAAACGTGATACGTAATTTTATAATAAATCTCAGAATTCTTTCACCTCCTACTTTCATCATTCCATAAACTACCATGTGTACTTTACCTTCAAGCTGCGGCTCGTTGTTGCAAACTCACGTTCCCTTTTCACTATACAAATTTACCTTCTTGTTTCACAAAAAACTATTCTTACAATCCATACGATTCGCATGCATTTTTGGAACAGAATTTTGCTCAGAATAACAACACCATGCATGGCGATGAGACCTTCCCCCTAGGCCAAGAGTACGCTCAATAAAGAGGATACAAAAATTGGGTTAAATTTTTCTCTGACTATCCATCATCCTTTGTAGATGAAGATTTTTTTTTCTTCATATTTTGAAATGAATTTTCACTCTGCAAACTCTCCACATGTAGTCTATTACGGTCTCCCCTTCCTCTATGAATATATCTTTACCCTCCTCGTCCCCTTTTGTATTTCCATTGCAGATGAACCACGCTGCTTCTCCTATCAAGTTCAGAAGCATCCTATCCTCTCAATCTGTTTCCCTATGTTTCGAGTTCCTCATGAACGCCTCCTCCTCTCTATCCCATACATCTCCTCCCTGATCTCCAGTCCATGCATTTAGGTCCATCTTCTAATAAAATTTCATCCCTCCTCTTCCCCTCTTTTCCTGTAAACACATACTACCGCGACTCCTTTTTCCCCTACTTCAACTCTTCTCATCATTACTCCGTTCTTTGTTTCACCATCATCCTCAGATCCCTTTTCTACCACAAGAGCCTTTATCACCCCTGGTACCATGCCGCCCATCCCTCCACCTTTCTCATGTTCCTTTCTTGCTTCTTGCATCTTCCAAAAAAATCCTCTTGGTAACTTTTTTTCTATCCCTTTCCATTCTTTTTCGTCCACTCATCATTATTACGTTACGTTTTCTCAATTTCTCCCAGAAACCTTAGTCCTTGTTTTTTAATCCCGACAATCAATTCCAGAATGCCACTTTCACTTCCTACTCTTCTCTTGCTATCGTCTCTATGTTTTTTGCCTCCTTTCTCCCCTAGTTTGACAGACTTTCAAAACCTCTCTTCCTTCCTCCCAGATCCTCATCTCTCCCTTTACCCATATCCCATTCCTTCCTATTATTACTCTGCTACCTTTCCTCCTCTCTTCCCATGCACTCCGTCCTATTATCCATTCTCTTCTCCTCTCCTGCCACGTCATATCTTCTTCGACTCCCTCTGTTCTTCCTTTCAACAATCTATTTTTCCCCAATATTTCGAACATGTCCTCCATACTTCCTAGTGTCAACGAACACGTGCCTTTCCTCCCTTCTTCAATTATTCCTATTCTGCTTACCCTATCTATCCTTACTTTTGCTTCTATGTCACTTATCACTTTCCTCACCTCTTTCTCTCCTCTTTTGCTTTTTATGTCCACCCTCTTGATCACAACGTTCTTGCTTCTCCTCTTTCTCTCTTTTACTCCTATCTATCTTTCTATTTGTGTCAATCTCCTATGTACATATTTTTTATCATTCTGTGCGTCCTGCGCATCTTTCTTCATACCCTGCTTAGCCCTTACTTCTGATTTGCTCAATCTCTCTTCTATTGCTATCATTTCTATTCTCCTACGTTCATCATTTTCTTTCAGATGATTCTCTACACTTTCCAGTTTTTCCGTACTTTTTAATATGCTGCACTAAATGTCCAGTTTTCTTACATGTGTCTTCATCCAAGTGAACACACACTCCGCTTGTTCTAGCAGAGATTGCAATTAGATGAGTTTATTTTCTCTTGCTTTTTCTCAAATAGAAAATAAAAGGGTTTTGTTACTCGGAACTAATACAGCAATCCAATCTTAGTGTACGAAAGAGACTGAAATCGTGGTAGAAATTAGTACCTCTTGCTATTGGAGTGGCAGTCGCGAGATGAGAAATGTGACCTGAAGCAAGACTGTACGAAGCTGGCTTGTCTTTTTCATTTCAGAGCCCGAGCCACGTTCCTAAAAAAGAAAAAGCTGGTCTCGTATGTCCTTCGAGTTCATGGCACATGTTGCCACCAGTTGCCCACAACGTAAAATATAAAGGTGAGGAAGGACCCCTTTTAATCTCGAGAGGCAACAGCAACGGACAACTGGCGCGTTATTGCGCGCTCGTATCGAGAATTCGTTTCTCTGATTCACAAAAGAGAGAAAGTTTCCAGGGAACTCAGTGTCAACGGACGCTGTAGAATTAGAAAAAAACATGGCTGGATCCTCAAACAAAGAAACTGTTATGATAATCTTGAAGCTACAGCTTATATACATTTGTACAGTAAAAAACTTTGGATATGCTTCGTTTGGAGTCATAATATGAAAAAGGGATGCTTGAAACATATTGATGAATAAAGAGTTTAAGTTATGAGAAGCTAGATGGAAAGATGAAAAAATTTAATACAGAAGATTAAAAGAAGCGGCTTGAGACAAAGAAGGGATTTTTCGATACGCTGAGCATTCATTCACAACTCTTTATACTGCGTGAGACCCACTCAGCCGAGAACTTTTGGAATGCTTCAATGTGATAAATCGCAGCTCTTATTTCTATTTGGGGAACTCAGAGGAAACATCTTGAGCTCCAAAGGACCTTTGAATTCAAGCACTGTTCTGAACTGTGAAATACTGACCTACATTTGATCAATTACGTGATCCTAATGATACATTGAATTTCACCTTCTTCCATTATTAGCATGAGCATTTGAGATAAATAAAATCTAATCTACTGTAACAAAATAATTAATGCAGGTTGTTTCAATTGTTCTGTTAGAATTCATCTACTCGTCACTCCATAAGATTCTTTTTCTCCTGCTTAAAACTATATTCCAGAACGGTGGATTTAATTTAAAAACATTTAGAGTGTTTCCTTTCAGGATAAGAAGGTTTGAATCAGCTTCAATATGCACATTTATTACTCTCACAATCTCTTTGTTTAACCTGAAATTTTTCTTCTGCATTTTCGCTTGACTCTTTGCCGCCTTTTTTCAGCGCCTTTAATCTTCTGTCTACCCTCCAGCCTCTACTTTTTACGAAAATTTCTTCTGCTACCTTGATAAAGAAAATACTAAAAGAACAAAGAACTTTTTTTTTACTAGATGCATTCAAGTTTCAATCCCACATCCTGTACTAAGTTTGGTCTAATGAGGGCCAAAACAGAAAACCCCCATGATCGATGTCTGAGTTTATATATCAGAATAATATAGGTCACGGGTCATAAAATTATATTGCTTCTTACTATCAATTCTTGGTAGATAGGAGTTTTCATTGATGTAGGCAAATTTTTTATATCAATTGCTATTCTAATGTACTGTCAGTACGAAAAATTATCATAAGTTTACCGCACTTCACAAACACTTGTCGTAACAGCGTCAGGTTGTGATTCTATAGGAATTTTCACGCTGTGGAAATGAAAAAAGCCGTAAATGGAGGATGGAAAATGCTGACGAGTTTCGACGTGACTTGATACGATTACGACTTTGTAGAAACTTTTGGCTCTGAGGCAATTTGATACGAATCCAAAAGTACCCAAATTTAATGTCTCGTATAGCTTTACATTCGCCTGGCATCGATAAAGTTTCTAATGCTCGTTGCAGCAGACGCCAGTATGTTAAATCCATTTGTTCATTATGGCTCGACCTTGCGTCGGTTATGTGCCTACATTTTAGACAGCAAGCTTGCTGTTTTAATTTAGGACCGGAATGATGAGAAACCAAAGTGTTTAAATGGTCATCGCAGAACAGTTACGTTGAAATGGGGTAATTTGGTTGAGTTTTATACGGGTAATATTTTTTCACCCATGTTCGACTGGTAATGGTATTTCCTGCTGGGTTCAAGTCAGGAAATCATGTGGGTAATATATAATATAGTCGGTTTTAACCGAACTAGTTCACTTATTTCATGTTGCATTTCTGCTGTATTTTCTTCAATTAAAACATTGGTGGTTTTATTTTCCAAGAGCGCCTAGAAGTGACTGAGAGATCAATGAAAACAGTAAATGACCGGGAATTCGTTCTTATCCAATCAATACGCTAATTGAATTTTTGTTGAGTTCTAAGAACTTCTCATTCTGAATTGTTGAATTTTGAAGACGAATTGCATGTGTAAGTTTCTAATATTTCAGGAGGTTAGTTATAGAGTGCATATCCGGCTATCCACCGATATTTCTCCTGATTCTGGAGACCTGATAATAGTCGATGAAGCGCGAAAATTGGCTCTGGACTGGGGTTCGAACCTACTATAGGTTTCAAGAGTCCTGACCTCTCTACAGAAGTTTGAATAAGTCGGTGACGAAAAATCGCTGAAGAACAAAACGAACTTCATCGCAAAATTTATTCCATTACGCACAAATTTCTCATTCATTATTTTTCCCATATTGATTATAAACGGAGTCAGGATGAGGTGAAGGTACGGAAACACGGTCAAAAACGTGAATTCCAAAACAGTCAACTTTTACGTGTTCTGCTTTGTTGAAAAATTGATAAAAACGAATGAAAAGAAATCAGACGGATACCTTGACATTTCTTCTGATTGTAAATATCATTAAAATTATGGAATATTAACTAATTAGGATTATAGAGTTAATTATAGAGGAAGATGCAATCTCAGCTCCAAATTGTGATAAAATACTCTGATAAAGCCTCAAATTCCAACATTTTAATGGAAAAAGAAATCAAGTTTCAGAATAGTCATATAATTGGTGATTGTTTTTTTTAGTTCCTTTTTCTCTGGGCATAGAAGGTGTTATTCGCATCAGTGTGAACTCAAGATAACCATCATATTTGGCATGTTTTACAAGCTACCTGATGCCTGTAACTTGGGGAGAATGAAAAAAAAGAGCAAAGGCGTAGGCACCGGATAGTAGTTGTAGTTGGTGGTTTATTCCATTGGTTGAAAATTGATATATTCTGGAGAAAATTCATTTATAAAGAATTGAAAATGATTCCTTTTAGCATGATTGAAAAGTGACTTACTATGCTCGGAAGTCATCATTTTTGACTTACAGTTTAGCCTATTCAGAAATGAATTTTTGTTACTCAAATTTCAATTGGTTACACTGGCAAGGCTTACAAAAACGACAAATAATTTGGGAAGATATCATCAATACAGGTTTTTCTGTGGGTAAATCATTCTAGTTTATTAGATCGAGATGGGAATAATGGCGCTCTGAAGGAATTGATCCTTTACTAATCAGCTCTTGCAGATCTTTTTCCTATTATCGTTTTACGGAATTTTCCGTTCGTAAGGGACATCTAATTCATGTTGTGCTGCGAAATCGAAGACTAACATTTTTATAATTTCATCGTAGTTATACATAAATTGGATCTGCTTATTTCGATGGATTGTAATTTCACCCAGGTAAGATATTCTTATTTTCCACTGAAATTTTTTGTCCGATAGTTTAGAAAATTCAAGAAATCCATTTTGTTGCATTTCGTGAACAACATATTTTGGGTCTTCGTTTTTTGCATAACGATAGTCAAAAGGAACTAGAGCGATGTGTGGCGAAATGAGTACCTGATAATAAAACACACTGCAGTCAAGAATACGGAAAGAATTGGAGAATCAAAGGAGACACAAAAACTGCATGTTCTCGGAAGTTTTTCCTCTCTATCCATTCTATCTAAGTTTCCACTCGCTGTTGTAAAGCCGACCAATGCATGAACAAAACTTGATTTTTTAGTTACATCAAAATTTTGACAGTGAACGAGATGAAATGGAATTCAATCAGAATATTGAATTTACGTACAACTATAACAGTATTGTTTAAATTTCTATCGTACATTTCAACGCTTTAGCTATCTATTAACAGTGAGTGGAATACTTATGTTTTATTCTTTTATTATCGATATAGAATTATGAAATATTCGACAAACGGACCATTATTAGCTTTCTCTCACTGAATCTGAAATAGTGAATTCCACCATTTCACAGTTAATTCTCACTATTTGAATTTTTAAAAAATGGGTCACTATGAAATACTGAAATTCTCTATTTTGATTAGTGGTTTTATGGTGTCACTTATTCAGTTGGAAGAATTCACTAATGTGGAAAGTGGTTACCACTAATTCAAATATGGATTTCGCTTATTCGATTTGGCAGACTTAACTAATTAGAATAGTGGATTTCGCTAATTTAAACAGTGGATTAGCTACAGTCACAGATCTTGAGAAAAATAATCAATGCAATATTATTTCAATCAATCGTATTTATTGAATGCAACTCATTCCGAATCTTTCTCGCAGTTTTTTCTTTATTCGTAACCTAAAATAAACCACTCCATATCATAATGAGTCTATTTGTGTTATTATTACAAAGAAATAATATCAAATAATAATAATAATAATAAATTTACCCAAGTTAAAAATTGCTGAAGTATAAGAATCCTGAATAATAAAGCTCCTGACAGAAAATTGTCGAATTATGAAATATTTTGAGTAGGAAATTTCCAAATTATAAAATTCCTAAAAGGAAACAAATAAATTTTCTCTTTCATCAAATATCATTCATTTATTAAAAATAGGAGAATCAAATATCTTTATTGAAGAGGCACATTTCTTTTTAATGTTTACAGTTTAAAAAAAGATATTTTTTCAATGTAAAAAACAATGCTTGAAGAAAATGTATTCCTGGTTGAACAATTTTGTTTGAAAATATGCATAGTAGAGATAAACCAGTGATGAGTTATGACCTGAAATTTATTAGCATGCGTGTTTAAATTTATTTTTTGAATACAATTCTCGTACACTGATTGTTTTTTTTTAATTCAAGAAATAATTTCAGCAATTTTATAATTTCACGAATTTTATTATATGGGAATTTTTAAATTTGGAATTTCACAATGTTGGGAATTTCATTTTTCTTGATATTTCGGTCGCCCCTTTAAATCTTAGAAAATTTTTGTAATTTTCGCATCTTAAGAAGGGACAGAAAAATATTTCGAAACGCGTCGATGCGTTATTATTGAAAATAAATTTCACATCTATTCTGGCAATCTAAAATATATATTACATGTACTTACTTCTTAGAATGGCTGATTTAATTGGTCGGTTCACTTTGATATTCAATAGAGATATTCTCACATAATTATGCACGACTAAAAAAACGAATAATTTCTGCATTTTAGGCAAATATTATTTTGAAAAAATATTTTTTTGAAAATACATTTATGACATGAGCTACTATTAAGTATTATAGTTATATCAATAACGTATAAGTATATTTCAAATTTGTCTGATCGGAAATAAGGAATTGAGGTTATTTTTCCTTCATTTCAGTTTCACTATTTGAATTAGCCATTTTTGACTAATCGAGTGCAAGTGAAAATTGCACTATGACAATAGTGAATTCCACTAATTAAAATGGTGCAACGAAACGATTTCACTTTTTCAATAGTGAAATAACTTTCACTAATTCAAATAGTGAAATTTTCACTACCTCAGATTTAGAAAGATTGGAAGTCCATTTTGGGCGACATAATAGGGACAGATAAAATCATTTTTCAAATGAGTTTCTTTCATATACCACTAGTGTTACCAACCTAAAATCGAGTTGAAAAAGTTCATTTCTGAATAGGAACGTTCTTGCCTCTTTTTTTGAACTGGCGCCTTCTTGGCTATTTTCCTGAAGTGACACCTTCTTGCCTCTGTTCCTGAACTGGCACCTTCTTGCCTCAGCTACTGAACAGGCATGATATTGCGCTCACCCAACGATTTGTAGTTAAAGTGTAGAGTATTTTACAGAGAACTCGTTTTCAAAATCCGTATACTCCATCTTTTGTTGAAAATCAATCTTTTTTACTTCAAAATTAAACTGTAATTGAAAGATTTATCTGTCCCGTCGAGGATTTAAATATCATGTTCAAAATTAATTCTTCTTATGATAATAGATCTAGGTTGAAGATTTATATTCGTGGCTTGTAAGTACAATAGTTTTACAGCAAATTTGTTTTCTCGACTTGAAACTTATTTCTTTCAAAAAAAAAAAAAAAAAAAATCACCTTTTTGGTTCGAAATGCAACTGTTCAATTGAGAATAATTTTTTTTATCCAGTTTCTACTTCTTTTGTTGAAAAATAATGATTTTCACGTTGAATTTTACTTTTTCTAATTTTGGGAATTCGGTTTTTCAGCTCACCCTATTATACTCGATTTCCGAGTTAGCTGTTAGATTGAATTTTATGAATGTTTATCGTAAAGTATGGATTTCTCAACAAACTGTAATAGAAAAATTGATTTCTTCAGTTGTCATTCTCATCAGGACCAACAAAAATATTTCCTACGCCTTTGGCTTCAAAGTTACACCCAAATTGATTTTCAGGCATCTGGAAGAGGTGAAGCTAACCCTGTCTGAGCTGGACCAGACAATGGTTGGGGGTTGGGGGTCGTCCATAAACTATGTAGCCGAATTCCAGGCAACTTTCGACACCCCTCCCCCTTCCGTAGATAAGCGTAGAAATTTTCAATGCCTTCCCCCCATACTACGTAGTTTTTCCGTGATCTTTATATTTTTATTCTTAATTAAGAACCGGGAATTTACTTGACCCAACCTAGGCTAATAAAAATTCTACCAAAAAATACGAAAAATTACAGCTTTAATTTATGAATCGAAAAGAGATCTTATCATTTGATTTAAAGAATGCAACGTCCCTTCAATTTGATTCTCAAAATATTTAAATATATCTATACGTCATGAGAGGGAGAAATTTTTTTCCATTATAAGAAAAACGTTTTGCAAATTTGTTGCTCTGTGAAATGTTTTAGCTGACTTGAATTTGATAATCCAATTGATAATAGGGAATTTCAGAAAATATTTATAGTTTTTATATTAGGACAGGAAGTTTCAGTGAAGAGGCAAATTTTCACTTGGAACAGGGGATTTTTTACATAATAATTGTAATATTAATAATGATGAATCTTTATTAGGTTGCCAACCAAGAGACAAAATGGAACGGGAACTTTTTAAACTAATTATAATTCGCATTCAGAAGAGAGAAATTTTTGAAAATCGTTCCTTCAATTCGAAATTTGTCACAATTTTAAAGTTCCCATTTCCTTATTTTAAATAAAGAAAGTACTTCAAGCAGTCTTTGGAGTTGAAGTAGTACTCTGAAGAAGAAATATTTCTGAAATATTAAAGAAAGCTTCTTCATATTATCCATTGCGAATTCATCCTGTTTTGGTTAAAAAATCATTTATTTGTTTGAAATTTGAACCTTTCTGTTGAAAATCGAATTTTTTTGTTAAAGTTCCATTATGTCGATTCAAAATTCACCTCTGGTTGAAATTGTAACTACTATGTTAAAAATCAATTCATCTTTTTACATTCTCATCATTTATGATTGAGAAAGTATTAGAATCGTCTGAAATTTCACATCTTGAATTTT
>WSXT02241891.1:0-15575 GCA_011762715.2 Neuroterus valhalla
GGGGGGGGGGGGGGGGGGGGGGGGGGGGGGGGGTATCGTATGTGGTGAAGTTAGAAACGTTCTGTACGTTTTATGGGAGTTTTCCCTCTTTTTTGAACACATTTTTCTCCTTCTCCACTTTGAAGAAACTCTCGTTTCTCCCTTTTTTCTGATTTTCTCGATGAAATTCAAAATCTTTAGTTGAGAATTTCCCTATATTGTTGGAAAGCCAACTTTGTACGATCAAAACTTCAACTTGTTGTTTGGGAATTCAACTACATTTCTGAAATTCATTATTCCAGTTTCTGATTCATCTTTTTGGTGGTCAATTCAAATATTGTGTTGAAAATTTACGAATTATATGAAAAATTTCACTTTTTGATCGAAAATTTAGATGAACAGTTAAAATATATAGTGAAAGAATAATGCATTCTGTTGATTATTAATTATTTATTAATTGAAAATTTTTCTCCGTAGCTCGAAATATGACTTACGTATTCTATTTGATAGAAAATACCATTTTTTTAAAGAGATATGGTATTTTTGGCTTAAAATTTTCATACAAAACTCATCCTTTGGGCTCACAAGTTAAAAAAAAGTACAATTTGTAGTCTTCGGTTTGAAAGGTCCAAAAAATAAAGATACTTTAATTCAAGTAGAATTGAAAAGCCTAAATGCCTAAAAATGCCTAAAATTCCTAAATTCTGCTTGAATCAAACTGTCTTTATTTCTTGGACCTTCCAAACCGAAGACTACAAATTGTATCATCCAAAGGTCAGAACTGGAAAAACAATGAACGTTAAAAAAATTGTTAGGAAATTCAACAAGTTGGTTAAAAATCAAAGTATGTGATTGCATATAATTTTGTTGCGAATCAATTTTCTTCCGGTCTTCCTGGTGAGACATACTAATTAGAAACTTGTATCTGTTTTTTGATGAGGAAGAATGTTTTGAACTGAAAATTCAAATGTTCCATATTTGTGCGACACTTATGTTCTTTGGTTTAAAATTTAACTATTTGGTTAAAAATTTGTTTTTCTTTTCAGAGAGAAAACTAATCTTCTTGATTCGGAACTTATCTGTGTAGGTGATAAGTTCAGTTATTCGGTGAAAATTCAGCTTTATTTTAAAAAGTGTATTTACTCCGTTGAAAGGTCAAGTGTTTGTGTATTCATCTTTTTTGGTCGAATATGCAATCGTCTGGTTGAAAATTCATCTCCATTTTATGTGCTGAAAATTGCATTGTAATTTTTTACTATTAAAACTAGTGTGGATCTTCAAAGTGGATTTCAAACGGCATCAGAAATCTCTAAATTGGGACCGATCGCCAGCCCACTAATGACTAATCCGAGAGCAGATTTCTCTTGTAATTGTAAAAGTGGTATCTTGCAGTTGAATTGCAAAGAACCGATAAACCGCCTGAAAACACTCTGAATTTCGAACTTATCAAGTCGGAAAATATACCGCGTGAATCGACAAAGAATGTATATTCCAAATAAAGTATTAAGAAATTCATATTCACAAAATTAGGAAATTTCATATTTTGTAATTTAGGCTCTTTTTTGGGACGATAGAGCCCCCCGCTGTGAATACTCGGAAGCGAGCACGAGAGCATCCCTCGTCAGATATTTCGAGTGTGAGGGGGGAATGGGGTAGTAGGGATAACCGATTCAGGTAGCAATATGCGAGTTTTTACATTCCGCATAGAAGGATAAGTGGTTTGAGGTCATAGGCCTGCTGAATAGGTCAGCAGGGCTGAATTGAAGGCAAAATTTGACATTAAATGGAATGTTTCTAAGACTTTGCAGTTACATAAAACGTACTTCCGTAATGAAAAATGTTGATTTGCAGCTCCGTCAGTGGTCGGGAACATGTTAATTTAAAAAAAAAAGACATTTTATTGAATATACGCTCGAGAAAAAATCAAATATTTCTGCAAATGGAATAGTGCATTGAATTTAGTCCTCCAATATGAAATTTAAATTTGCAACCCATTTGAAGGCCCGGAACATGTTTATTTATGGATTAATTGAAGTTTTGTTAATAACTCTTAAAGAAAGTTTTTGCACAATGTTTTTTGGCTAGTGGGAAGGAAATATCTTGAAACATCCCCCCTTACCCTTGCTTTGTTTTCAAACATGCTTTTTATACATTATACGGATAAGAATTTCCTCTAAATAAAATTACAGAACAATAGTTTCAAGTTGAGATTATGTTTTCAGATATTCTCTTTTAAAGTTTTCAATACAAATTAATCGTTTTTTTTCAATCTCGTTCCCTTGCGGTCAGCGATTGAATTGATGAAATGCATGCCACCATTTTGAAAATATCAGACTGTCAGTGTGTTACTGAGGTCAAAAATACTAAAAATACAAAAAATTTGGTATTTCCATACGATCCTAATCTTCAATTGGGGTGCAATTTTCACCTGCATCTTAGATTGGCATTTTTTAATCATACCCGCATTTACAACTTTGTTATATTTTTTTCAGAATGAAAAAAAAATAAAATGACTAAAAGCTCTAAAATTTGAAATTGGAACAAGTTTCCGATCATGTTCCCACTGCGTGTAGCTCACAAACAATGAGGTTGCAAATCTCGCGTTTAGTTCTAAACAATATTTCAAATCATTATGCAAGTTTGCAATTTTATTTTAATTTTTTCCTGAAAGTTATCAAAGAAACTCCAATTAATCTATGAATAAGCATGTTCCGGACCTTCAAATTGGTTGCAAATTTAAATTTCTTATTAGAGGACTAAATTCAATGTACTATTTTCAGAAATATTTAATTTCTTCTTCAACGTCTATTCACCCAAATGTCACTTTTACATTTACATTACTTTTACGAATGTGTCTACCTGTCTGTCTATCTGTCTGACTTTCTGTCTGTCTCTCTGTATGTCTGTATGCCTATATGTCTGTATGTCTGTATGTCTATATGTCTGTATGACTGTATGTCTGTATGTCTGTATGTCTGTATGTCTGTCTGTGAGCATCATAACTTTCGAAAAAGCTAACCGATTTTATTGGCCTTTGGTACACTATTTAGGTGTCAGAAACTAAAGGTCAAGTTCGTTACCCAGCTATTTTGGACCAAAAATAAAGGAGGGGGAGCATTTTGAATATTTTTGAGACCATTTTTTCGAGACTTGATAATTGTAAGTACAGCTTTCTATAGTGAGTAATAAGTGGAACAATTTATTCCTATGATGTTTTTTGATGAGCACAAAATTGGCAGAGTTATCGCATTTTCAAACTTCGAAAATATAAATAAAAATGAGAATTTCCAGCTAAACAACGGAAGATTTAAAAAAAATTATGGAAGAAAAAATGTTTTTTTTTGGAGAGCCCTACAAGATGGATTTCACAACTTTTTAAATTTTTTCAAAAATCGAAAATTCCAATTTTGATCGCACAAAAAATAATGGAAAATACTCTGGTAACTCGATAACTTCCGAAAGAATGATGATATTCGATCGTGCTTTGGCATCAATTTTCAGGGACCGAAACAACAAGTCAAGTTTGTTAACTAGCTGTTTTGGGTCAAAAATGAAAGATTTTTTTGAACTTTTTTTTCCAAGACTCAAAAATGTTGAGTACGGTTTCTTGTAGTAAGTAAAAAGTGAAACAATTCATCCTCATGATTTTTTTTATAAAAATAAAATTGTCAAAGTTGTGACATTTTCAAAATTCAAAAACATAAACAAAAATGAGAAGTTTCAGCCAGATAATGAAAGATTGAAAAGAAAGTGAAGGAGAAAAACTTTTTTTCTTTGGGAGCCTTATAAGATCGTGAATACAACTCTTTGAATTTTCTCGAAAAATCGAAAATTCCAATTTTGATCGTACAGAAAATAATGAAAAATAATCTAAGAACTTGATAACTTTCAAAAGAATGACCATATTCGATCGTGTTTTGGCAAGTATTTTGAAAGGACCAAAAATACAAGTCGAGTTGGTTAACGAACTGTTTTGGATCAGAAATGGAAGACAAAAATTTAAACAATTTTTCTGGACTTTTTTTTCCAAGACTCGAAAATCTTAAGTACGATTTCTTGTAGAAAGTAAAAAGTGAAACAATTAATCCTCATAATTTTTTTTATAGAAACGAAATTATCAGTGTTGTGACATTTTCAAAATATAATAATATAAACGAAAATAAGAAATTCTAGCAAAACAACGCAAGATAAGAAAAAAAGTTCTAAGAGGAAAAATTTTTCTTTTTGGGAGCCCTCCAGGATGATCTTTACAAATTTTCGAGTTTTCTCAAAAAATAAATATAAAAATGAAATAATAAAGTTTTTGAAAAAATGACTAGTGCCAACACGTAAGACTGATAGAGGAAATTTGTTCCTCCGAAAAATATTTGTAAATTTTGTTATAAATTTTCCCATTGGGCGCGTAGTTTTTGTTCCAATCGTGAAAAATAAAATTAAAAATTAAAAAATGGAATTTTTCGAGTGCGAAGCACCGTTATCGAGTGCGCGGCACGAGACACGTGATGAGAATGTATTCATTAAAGCCGGAGAAGCTTGAACAGAAGAGAATTCACAATCATCAGATTAAAGTAGTCGCCATTTCGCTTCTGAGTTCCATAAGCTTTTTATACATTTGTAGGGAGGTAAATTCATAACTGAGCGCGAAGCGCGAGGTCAGTTTATCATCGAGCGGGAAGCGCGAGATCCGACAGGCGCACGCCCCAGGCGCGCTCAAACTTGCGAGCGAAGCGAGCCGCGCGTGAATTGCGGGATGAGAATGTGCTCGCGCAGCGGGCAGATTTTTTTAAAATATACATGTTCCCGACCTCTAACGGGGTTGAAAATCAACATTGTTCTTTAAGGAAGTATGTTTTATGCAACTGCAAAGTTTCAAAAACATTGCATTTATTGTCAAATTTTTTCTCTGCAGACGGGCCTATCAGCCAATATGGGTTGTGGTTGGTTCATAATATATACAGTGAGACTTGAAACCCCACAAGTAGTTTCCTTCCTTTTGAGTCGGCCACCAGTAGTATAAATCGTATTATGTCGGACATTAGGTGCATTGGGTATAAAATTGAATAAAAATAAAACAATTGACGAGAATGATTTTCTGTTTTCAGGTTCCCAGGGAGAATACGGTTATTCTTCCACCCATGAAACCAACAGGGCCATACCACGCACTCCCCAACACCATTGGTTTGAGAATACAAGCAAACACAAAGCAACACGATCGAGGTCGTACTGAACTCAAGATTCGATGCATAGCAAGAGTGGGTTCGCAGAACTACGAAACAGTAAAAAGTGTTACGGTATATCAGTTGGATAACCAAAGACTCAGAGCCAGTGATCTTCGCGGAGGGTCTTGTTCTATCCATGGAGCAATACTTTCTGTTATTTTTTCTCTCATTTTGGTGTTTTCTTCGACGTGACCTGTACACGAAGGCAATACCATCTCTCGATTTAATTTCTAGCTGCGTGATATCGGTACTAATGCTCGTTTACCTACGTTCAGTGTCAGTCGTCCGATCCTTCGTATAAATATATTATATAAATACAGAGTTAAAACTTTAAGAGTTAAGAGTTATAAATTTGTAATTAAGTCTCGAGTGCTGAATAAATGATAGAATGTCTGACTAGAAACATAAGCGTTTTACATGATGAGATTAGAAAATACGAAAATACTCGAGTACTTACTTTCTCGAGCACTTAGCTGGTGAAGCAAAATTTTTTAAGAATAAGTCGAATTTCCTTCTTATGATTTTGAAAGAATCAATAAATACCGTTTATGAGTAGGAAATGAAATTATAACATAAGGAATTTCCTCAACTTCATATTATTTTTTCAATTGACATGATTCATGAGAATGTGACGAATTTATTCCATATCAAGAACTGTGTTTTCTCAGTATATCCTCTTGCTTACAATAAGTTGGAATGAATAAAAAGATTATTACTGTTAAAAAGTGTTTGGATAGCAAAAATTGCTGCGCCGTATGTAATATTTGCTGTAAAACTTGTAAAACAAATCTTCGCTTGAATTTCAATTTCGAGGAATTGATAAGGAGTGATTTTTGCTATCCAACTTTCGGAGGGCATTGTAAATATAATCATTCTTTTGAGCAATCAATCTCATCGTGTATACTATATAAAGTTCCGGAAATTAGGAATCATTCAGTAACACGGCCAACGTTTTTCTGTCGAGAAGATACTTGATCATTCCTGTAAAATGTGTATCAAATTGATATAATTCAAGTCAACGAAGACTTGTATACATTTTTAATTTATAGCGCACACTGAAATATTAGTATTTTGCACGTTAGTAAGACATTCAATGTAATTTGATTAGAAATATATTTATGAATATTTTATTACTATTTCATTCATCCATGCATCAATATATGATTAGGTCCCATTAATAAAGTAAATAAATAAGTCAACTGTTGAACAATGTCTCATAGATTTTTTTAATCTCAACTTTTCAGTCAAACTTATTTCTCCAGGAGGCTCAAATTTAGAGTTCCATTGAACCAGAATTGCAAGACCAATTCCTCTTTCTGGGAAGATGCGAATTTGCAAAGCAGATTAATTACTTCGAAACATGGATGTACCCGGCATGTAGTAAATCATTTCTCCCAAATCGTGCGTTTAACTTGGAACAAGAACTTTTCTCCTCTGTTCAATCTTCTAATCTACAAAATTTAGAGACAAGCTGAATTAGTATCTTTCTAACTGAAAAAGATTTCTCTACGGAGAGAAAATTCCACGTTCCTAGAATGATAGTACATTCAATCTGTCAAATTTTGTAGGAAAAAATAGCATAAGACATTTTTTTACGGAAATCGCTAGAAAAGCATTCGAAAAGCTTAACCTGAAAAATGCGGGATCGTTCAGGATCAGGTTTCTGAGAAAACTCAAAAAGTTTTTGGATTTGATATATCTCGGAAATTGTAGGTTTTTAGGAAAATTTGAAAGGACAAAAAATGTTGAGAGCAATGTTTTTTGCAACCATTTTTATTAGGTCAACACAGAAAAAAAATTTCATCGCATAACTGTCATTGAGAAAGTTGTTTGTCTCAAAAAAACCTACAAAATTTATAAAAAAAATTTTCTTGTCTGACTTACCGTTCACGAGTTATAGCATGACAAACATGTCACCGTAGATTTCCCCTTGTTTCCGACGAGGGTGACGTTAATGTGGGTACATAACAAATCATTACTTCAGACTGAATGAATCATTTTTTTGTAAGTAGGTCTTTCAAATTATTCCTAATTATGATGAATTGTTATTATGAAATGATATTTATTATTAAAAATTTCTTCCAAAACTATGCTGACTTTAGTATTGAATGTGATTTAAGAAGGTTTTTTAAATTTAATATCAAACGAGCTGTAAAAAAATGTGCTTCTAATTGTTGTTGAGCGTGAAACATGGAAAATAAGTGTATGTGTTTATTATTTCATAGAATCTTGGCTTCGTAAAAAGAAAACATGCTTCGTCTATTCCATTTTCTAGTTTGTTACAAAACCAAACAGTTTTGCGATAAAAATTTTTTTTCTGTTCCAAGGAACCAAAAAAAAGCTCTTTCGGTACTTTAGCACCATCTATAAATTCCCGAGATATATAAATTCCAAAAACTTTTTGAGTTTTATCAAAAACCCGACCCTGAAAGATCCCGCATTTTTCCGGTTAGGCTTTTTGATTGCTCTCCTAGCAATTCCCACAAAAAAAAGTTTTATCGTGTTTTTTTTCCAAAAACATTCTAAAAAATTTGTACATAATAGCATTACAAAAAAAAACACACTTTGAACTGTTGTTCGAAAAAACTGCACCGTTTTCATTATTTTTAAAAATATTGATTTTTGCAACTTTTGATGGAAAAATCAATAACTTACGACTCGTTCGCAATAATCGAATGAAATTTGGTATGACAGTTGTGAAGGGTTTTTTCTTTCTAATGATAATTTTTTCTAAATTAGATTTGCAAAATTATAATTTTTTCATAAAAATTATTTATACAATTTCAATTATTTGTAACTCCTAGGCCTCCGATCGTAGTGAAATTTCAACACAACGTAGTATGAACACTTTATCCCGTTCTCAGAGAAGAAAAAACTGGTAATTCTTACTGTAACCGTCTTGAAAAAAAAATTTTTGTCGCGGGCGCCGCGTAAAAATTGTCGCCCCGAACGGAGCTCTTTTTCTACTCATTTGTTTGTACTCATACGAAAAATTTTCGAGATATGCCAAATACGTGAATTTCTCTATGAAAATTGTTTTTAGCAATGACAAATGTTGTTTCGATGAACTCTAATGTGTAATATTCTTGTTCTTCAGACGAAAATAAAGGATATCCATGAAGAGGAAAACTTTTGATACACAGATATGCCAAATAAGTGGATTTGTTAATAAAAATTGTTTATAACAATAACGAATTATGTTTAATGGAACTCTTATGTGTAAAATTCTTGTTCTTCAGATGAAAATTAATTATTCGACAGAAAAGAAAATTTTTCGAAGTATAGATATGCCAAATAAGTGAAGTTCTTTATAAAAATTGTTTATAACAATGACAAATAATGTTTTATGGAACTCTTATGTGTAACATTCTTCTTTTCCAGATGAAAAATAATTATTCGATAGAAAAGAAAATTTGTCCAAGTATAGATATGTCAAATAAGTGAATTTCTTTATAAAAATTGTTTAAACTGTTAACTATTATTGTTATTTGGAGCTTGTTTACAATCAGAAATTGATTCTCTATATTTTTACAACAAAATTCATGTTAGTAATACATTCTAAATCCAAAAATGCAACAGTTAACAGTTTTTTCCATTAATTTGTTTTTAATAATGAACAAAATACAAGATATTTATCTACAAGTTACATTTTTGTTTAAAAAAGGTAACTTTATTAATTCTACACCTTTGTGAAAAAATATTAATGAATGGGGCTAAGTAAATATCACGAATATAACCAATCGCAAATGTTAAGTTAAATAACAAATGATTAAATAACAAACTCAAAAAACGTGCAACTCTACGTTGAAGTACGATCCTTCATGAGTATTTAAAGAAAAAAAGCTCTGACCTGTTGACAATTAAGGTGTCAGCTGATTTTCGTCCCAAAAAAGTGCTTTTTTCCTACTGTGTGCCGTTTAAGGCGACAATTGTTACGCGGCGCCCGCGACAAAAACTTTTTCTTAATACTGTCAGAGTGAGAATTACCAATTTTGTCTTCTTTGAGAACGGAATGAAGTGTCCATACTACAATTTATGTTAAGATTTCACTACGTTTACATAAGGCTCTACTGGCCTTAAGGAACACATACTCATTACAATACTCGCCACTGATATTTACATCTCGCATAATTTGGCTAGCAAATTGAATTTTTCATTGTTTAAAAAACGTTGTCACGATAAAAAAAAATATATACGCCGTATTGGGAAAAATTTCATGTAAAACTTGTGAAACTTTTTGAGGCCACATTAAACTTACCCGATTCCTACCTTACCGACATCTTTTTTTCTGCAACAACTCACGTCCACATCGAAATAGGTACCGAGTTGATATTATGAGAAAAGCTTTCCCAAAAAAATCAACTCGATTCTATTTCGTTGCGGACGTCAGTTGTTACAAAAAAAAAAATCGATAATTTGGGTCACGTGACCCATGTTTAACATGGCCTTAAGATGGACAATTTTTCTATAAATTATCTCTTCTTGTCTCTTATTGTTTGGCTTGAGAATAGGATTTTTTATTTCTATAAGTGTGTTATCACGATGAAAACGAAAACTATTTGTCCTATCAAAAAAAATCAACAATGAATTTGTAGACTTTTTAAGGTAAACAATCTGTGTTTTTTCATTTTTTTCATATCTCGCATGGTTTTGTTCAAAAATGGAACTTTTAATTTTTGGTAACATTTTTCTCGATTTAAAGTATGTATAAAATTTATAGGTATTTTTAAAGTTAATAATTTTCGATTTTAACATTTTTTCGCACCTTGCATAGTTTGAGCGGAAACACGCATCTTCGATTTTGATGGATAAAACCAGAACCATTGGTCAAAAATTGCTGGTTAAGGTTAACGAACTCGTCCTTTCTTCCGCGGCCTTAAAAGATTGTGCTAAAGCACAATCGAATATGATCATTTTTCTGATAGTTATCGAGTTCACAGTTTATTTTTCATTATTTTTTCTGCGATCAAAATTGGAATTTCCGATTTTTTGAGAAAATTCGAAAAGTTGTATTAACGATCTTGTACGGCTCCCAAGAAGAAACCTTTTTTCTTTTTAACCTTTCTATCAATCTTGCGTTATTTGGTTAAAACTTCTCATTTTCGTTTCTATTTTTGAATTTTGAAAATGCCACAACTCTGGCCATTTTGTTTTCATCAAAAAAAATTATTAGTATAAATTGTTTCATTTTTTACCTACTACAAGAACCCGTACTTACGATTTTTGATTCTTGGAAAAAAAATTTTCAAAATGCTCTCCCTCTTCGATTTTTCATCCAAAATAGCTGGCAAACGAACTCGTCCTTTCTCTTTCGGGTTTGAAAAAATGTGCCAAAGCACGATCGAATATGATCATCCTTCTGAAAGTTATCGAGTTCACAGATTAATTTTCATTATCTTTTGTACGTTCAAAATGGGAATTTTCGATTTTTTTAGAAAATTAAAAAATTTGTATGCCCGATCATGTGGGCTCCTGGAAACAAACATTTTTCCTCTCTGACTTTCTTTTCAATCTTGCGTTATTTGGCTTTTTATGATCATTTTCTTTTAAATTTTTTGAATTTTGAAAATGCCACAACTCTGACAATTTTGTTTTTATAAAAAAAAATCATAAGGATTAATTGTTCTCCTTTTTAACTTCTATAAGAAACCGTACTTACAGTTTTTGAGTCTTAGACAAAAAAGTTCAAAAAAATGCTCAAAATGTTTCCCCTCTTCCATTTTTCATCCAAAAGAGCTGGTTAACGAACTCAGCCTGTCTTTTTGGTCCCTCGGAATGTGTGCTAAAGGGCAATCCAATCCGATCATTCTTTCGAAAGTTATCGAGTACACAGACTACAGACTACAGACCACAGACCTTCTCATTCAGAATGAGATCGTAAAAATCTTTATCAGAAAGAGAAAACTCGTCACAACTGTCATACCAAATTTCATTCGATTATTGCAAACGAGTCGTAAGTTATTAATTTTTCTATCAAAAGTTGTAAAAATCGTAATTTTTGAAAATAATGAAAACGGTGCAGTTTTCTGAAAGACGGTTCAAATGTCTTTTTTGTAATACTATTATTTACAGACTTTTCCAATTGTTGTCACTTTTTGAAAACTCACTAAAATTTCATGGGCACAGTTGACGCGGCCTGACTCTAGTACTATGAATGCGGTATTCTCAGAGAACCAATATCTTGACCTTAAAGAATCCTGCTCCCAATGGTACTTTTTTTTCATTTCAAAATTCATCCTTTTATCGCTAGAGTAAAATTTTCCTTAAAGTCCTGTCAAAGACACGATTCAGGGCTTTAGGAGCCCTGTTCATGGCCAAGTCAGGATGCGTAGTAGATGAATCAATAAGAAACTCGGTGATGTCAAATCCATTACTCGTTGCCGCAGCGAATTGAAGTTAAAGTGTTCCCACAAGACGGTAAAACGTTGGCCGGAGAACCGTGAAAGAATTCACGGATTCCGTTTCACAGTTCACTCGGCTGCTCCTGACAGTGAGACCGGAGATATAAAGGAGTAGAATAGACAAGGGGAAAGTCGAAATGAAGAACTTCAAAGAAAGAAAAGGGCGAGAGACAGAAAAAAGAGGGATAGTGAGTTAATTCTCGAAGGTATGAGACAATGATGAAGAAAGTGCGAGAGTAAATGACAAAATATGACGGGAAAAGAAAGAAGGGTATGTAAAGAGAAGATAATTCTACGTGTATTTGAAATATTATTATTATTAACTATTATTCGCGTCATAATGAGGGACGAAGTTTATAATAATTTCGCATGAAGAATTTAAGATCTAGAGTTGGGGATTCGCTCTCGAGAGATATTTCTAGCACTCTCAGTAGGAACAATATACGAAATATTTCACAGTGTCTGAATATTCATGCACGTGGAAACAATTTGAATGACATGTGATACAATTTGTGTGATACAATGATGGAATTTGGAATAAATTTGATATTGACATAGAATGTTACTAACTATCCGTAGAAATAAATATCGCAATTATTAAAGCAAACTAACAATAAATTTTAATGGACAGTATTAAACTTCCTTTCGATAACAATATATCTTAATGGAAGTGAAAATTTATATGCTCAAAAGAAATACAAGGTGTGTCTCAGAAATGCCAAATTTCGTGGTTTTTGAACCTTATCTTTCTGCGTCATTATTATATGTAAAAAATGAAATTCAAATTTCATCTAAAGGTATGTCCCTAATAACTACATTTGTGTTGCGAACCTTCATGTTCAAAACAGGCTGATGGAAAACGTGAATTTGGTTGAGAGTAGGTGATTGCTTACATGTGATTAGATATATCATTATGAGCATTCAAGACTGCCCATGATGAAATCCGTTGAATGAAGGTTTAGAGGGGAATTTCCGCCTATTAGTATAGTCAATCTGTCACAAAAAGGCCGTTTTTAGACAAAAATATCATAAAAGTTTTATTACGGATATCGCTAGAAGACGGACGAACATACATACAGACACCATCGCCAAAACATGATTTTTGGCTTCAGGGGGTCCTTAAACGCACAGATCCTTTGAAAATTAAAGATGTGAAATTTCAGCTGATGCTAATACTTTTTAAATCATAAATGATGAGAATGTAAAAAAATCACACAAAATTTGTAGATGTCCTTTAAATAACAATTTTGTTTTTAAACTGAAATTTTTTATTTTTCATCATTTTTTGAACGATCGAAATTGGAATTCCCGTTTTTATTTTTTGGAAAAATTCAAAGAGTTTTACCAGCGATCTCATAGAGATCATGAAAAGAACCATTTTTCTTCCCGACTTTTCTTTCGAACTTGCGTTATTTGGATGACGATTCTCGTTTTCGTTTACATCATTAAATTTTGAAAATGCCACAACTCTGACAATTTTGTTTCTAACAAAAAAAAATCATTCAGATAAGTTGTTCCACTTCTTACGTACTACAAGAAGCCATGCTTACAATTTTTGAGTCTTGGAAAAAAAGTCCAAAAAAATGTTCAAAATGCTCCCCCCTTTATTTCTTCGCCCAAAATAGCTGGTTAACGAACTTAACCTGTCTTTTTGATTCCTGGGAACGTGTGCAAAAGTACAATCGAATATGATTATTCATTCTAAAATGATCGAGTTCACAGAATAATTTTCAATATTTTTTGTGCGATCAAAATTGGAATTTCAGAGAAAATTCGAAAATTCGACAAAAATTTTGTGTTATTCGGCTAAAAATTATCATTTTCTTTCATGTTTTTGAATTTTGAAAAAGTAACAACTCTGACAATTTTGTTTTCATCAAAAAAAGTCAATCGGGTAAATTGTCCCGCTTTTTACGTACTGCATGAAACCATACTTACAATTTTTGAGTCTTAGGAAAAAAATTCTAAACATTTTTTCCGAATTCTCCCCCTCTTTTTCTTTTGATCCAAATTAGCTGGTTTATGAACTAGACTTGTCTTTTTGGTCCGTGGAAATGGGTGGCAAAGCACGATCGAATATGATCACTCTTTCGGAAGTTATCAAATTCACAGATTATTTCTCATTATTTTTTGTGCGATCGAAATTGGAATTTTCGATTTTTTGAGAAAATTCAAAGAGTTGTATTCACGATCTTGTAGGGCTCCCAAAGAAAAAGAGTTTTTCTCCTTCACTTTTTTTTCAATCTCGGATTATTTGGCTGAAAATTCTCTTTTTTTTTAATTTTTTGAATTTTGAGAATGCCACAACTCTGAAAATTTTGTTTTGATTAAAAAAAAATCATTCGGGTAAATTTTTCTAATCTTTACGTACTATAAGAAGCCAAACTTCTCATCCTTTGTTTTGGACCAATCAACAAGGGTGTCAAAGGCCGATTTGATCCGTCCATTTTTTCGTGAGTTATCAGTTTTACGGACGGACAAACGGACATACAGACCAACAGACAGACGCCATCGCCAAAACTTGATTTTCGGCTTCAGGGGGTCTCGAAACGTGGAGATCCGTTGAAAATTCAGGATGTGAAATTTCAGACGATTCGAATACTTTCTCAATCATAAATGATGAGAACGTGAAAATGCGGGATCGTTCAGGGGCGGGTTTTTGAGAAAACTCAAAAAGTTTTTGGATTCGATATATCTCGGATAAGGTAGGTTTTTGGGAAAATTTGTAAATACAAAAAATATTGGGGGCAATGTTTTCTAAAATTTTGTCCATTGGGTTGACATGCTGCGATGAAAATTGCAATTATTAGATGGCGCTAAAGTACCAAAAAAAAGCGTTTTCTCGCTTTTTGGCACAGAAAAAAAAATATTTATCGCGGAATTGTCAAGGAGAAAGTTGCTCGTCTCAACAAATTCTACAAAATTTGTATGGGAATTTTTCTCGTCCAACGAAAACTCTTCCCAATGAGTCACCGAAAAAAGCACAGGCGGCAAAAGAAGAAGTAAACAATACTCTGCAAATTTCATTGATATTGTCAAATAACTTTTTGGTTTTGTAATAAAATACAAATTAGCATGGATGAAGATTTTTTCTTTTCACGAAGCCAAGATTCTATGGAATAATAAACAGTTATACGTATTTTCCATGTTGCCCGCTCAACAAAAATTATTAGCACATTTTTTACAGCTCGTTTGACATAAAATTTAAAAAACCTTCAATCTTGTTCAATACTGAAGTCAGCATAGTTTTGGAAAAAAATTAGTAATAATAAATATTGATTCATAATAACAATTTATCATGATTAGGTTCGTGACACTGCAACTCGTGAAAATAAAGTCAGAAAATAAAATTTTTTGTATAAATTTTGTAGGTTTTTTGAAACAAACGACTCTCTCATTACCAGTTTTGCGTTGAAAAATTTTTTCTTCCCCAAAAAGCGAAAAAATGCTTTTCTCGTACTTTAGCGCTATCTATGAATTTCAATTTTCATCGCAGCATGTCAACCCAATAAAAAAGTTTGTAGATCCATTACCTCAAACATTTTTTGATCCTAAAAATTTTCTCGAAAACCTACCATTTCCGAGATATTTCAAATCCAAAAGCTTTTTGAGTTATCTCGAAAACCTGCCTCTGAACGAACCCGCATTTTTTAGATTGAGCTTTTCAAATACTCTTCTAGCGATTTCTGGAAAAAAAATTTCCATGGTATTTTTGTCCACAAAATTCGACAGGTTGACTGTACTATACAGGGTGTCCTGGTATTCAAAATATATTTTTGTATTTTTGGATTCCAAAAAAATGGAGTCGAAAATAATGAAAAATTTTTTTTGACAAGTTAATAATTATCAAGCTTATAACAATAACGAAGAACCCATCAGAAGCACGCGTTAGATATCCTAGAGTGTGTGTGTGTAAACAAGTTCAGGTCGCATTATTTATAATTCATTTACTTTTGCAGTAGGTTGTGAGTGACTG
>WSXT02241902.1:4130-15574 GCA_011762715.2 Neuroterus valhalla
CCCCCCCCCCTCTGGACAACCCCCCCCCCCCCCCCCCCCCGAATCAAGAAAATCATAAAATGTTGTCTTACGTAATAAATATTGTTTGGTCATAGGTGTGCCAACGTCTTGCTATTACGCCTACAAACCTGGGATTTATTACGCGCCTACTCATGGTGTTTAGAATTTTTGTTTCACCATAAGCATGCTGACATCTTGCATATACCTACCTAAAGGTAAAGGAAGAGGGGTATTGTCGCGCGCGTATGAGGTTCTAGTCATAATAAAACTGAAGGAAAATGGAGAAAAACTTCTGAACGTAAAAGTAATCTAGAAATTTATTAATCATCAAACTTCAGAAATGTTTTTTTTTTCGGTGGTTAAAAAACAGGCAAATCCTCGATGGACCCGATGGTCAAGCGCGGCAGTGAGTAGGCCCACTGTCCCTCTTTTCCACTGTGTGACGGAGTGATCGGTCTCCTCAGGATGGGCGGTTGTGGCCGCCGAGACATCGGAGCCGACCGGACCGTCTAAACCTGCTACCCCCTGGCCCGGGGACTAGGTCTCCGGGCAAGGGAGGAAGTAATATCCACCTTTGTCCATTCTCCAGAGGGGAACTGCGTTAGCATTACTTCCCTCTGGAGACACCGTGTCGTCGTGTTGTCTCTGTGTCGTCATGTCCTGTTCGTCATTTCATACATTCATTTCATCAGTTCACATTTATTCTCACTTTCATACCCAACGCTTTAACCAGCTATCTTCATTTACTCATCTTCCAGGCATCCGTCCGCCTTTTTCTCTCGTAGGATAGCCTCTACGTATGTCGCACGCTTGATGCTCATGTCTTGAGAGCCCGAGCTAATTTAGGATTAATAAATAATTAAACAAGTAATAGATGAGCTATGAGGCTTCGTCCACTGATTATCTTTCACACTACTCAAGCTATCATTTCCGATAAGTTTATTATTTTATTTATTGGAGAAATAATTTTGTAATTGAAAAAATACTGATTTACAAAAAATACTACTGATGCTATTAAAGGCTACTAATTCTTTCTACACAAAAATCAGAAACAAAAATTTTCTTTCCGAATATCGAATTAAAAGACAGCAGTCGAGCCGTTCTTCTCTCTTTCGAATTCAATAATCATGCGCTTCTTAATTTTTGAAGTCTTTATCGCTGCTAAGATAATTTTGCCTGAAACCTAAACAGAGCTCAACCTATTTATTCATATCCTTTCTTACTGTCGAAACATTTTTTATAGATTTTGAACAAGAATGAGCTTGAGTCATCATTGTTGTTGACCCGCGAGGCAGGTGAGCCTCAAAATTAAAGAAAGGAGCAGGTCAACTTTGGAATGTGAAAAGCTCTCCGTGTCGCACTTCGTGTTCAATTAGATATTTATGCGGGATTGTGAGTCGAACGCTTTCTAGGCGAGGATGCAGAACAGCCATCCTTTCAAGCTGCCGAGAAGCAGGCGGGCATCAGTAGGAGAGAAAGAGATAGACAGGAGAAGTAGGAGACGAGAATCGAAGAATCGCTTAGGCTCGAGTCTGTCAAAACTCGAGCCTCGACCGCTCAAACTCGAGTCCGAATAATCGAGTCTCAGACACCGAGACTCGGTTCTTCGAGTTACTCGGACTCGAGTGGGCCAACCCTAGTCGCTGTCTCGTTCGTGTCCGCAGTATTTACAGTCAAGGCTGTGGTTGGTAAGACAATGGGTCAGGAAAAAATTCACTTCCCCAAAATCTCTTTCCGTCCACGGCCTCAAGTCGTCGATAAGCCGTGTCGTCCATGCGCCGGCCGAGCCCGTCCTCCATCGTTTGTTCCAGTCCGTCATCGTCCTATTCCTTTTCTCTGCCGCAGCCTCTGTCCTCGTTACGTCTGCGTTTCGTTCGTACACGCACTTCCGTTCTCGAGCGAGAAGGTCTATTGGGACCACGCCCGCCATCACGAGGGCGGTCTCGTCTGAGACCGTTCTGTAGGCGCAAGCGATCCTCAATGCCCCCTGTTTTTGAACGTCTTTAAGTCGTTAGCTGTATTTCTCAACCTCCAGCGCCTCGGCCCATACCTCCGCCCCATACATCATGATCGAGTGAGTCGTAGACATTAGTGGTCTTCCCTTCCATTGTATTGGTCTAAATGTATTTGCCATCAGGTGGCTGAGAGCGGAAGTCCTCTCTGCCGCTTTTCGGGCTGTCTCCTTTATGTGTAGCCAGAAGGTCAGCTTATTATCCAAGTTCAATCCCAGATACTTAACGGTCCTCCCAGTCAACATCTGCACACCTCCGACTAACATTGAAATAAGGGTGTCAATCCTGCTTCCCGTCAGAAGGATGAGTTCTGTCTTTGCCAGGGCAAGGCTCAGTCCATGTCTAGTCATCCATCTTTGTATTCGTAAATCGTGCGGTTCAGTAACAGTTGTGCCAGTTTTGGGGTATGCGCTGTGATCACCACTGCCAAAACTTCATGAATGTTAAAGTGTGTCATTATGTGGGTATTATGTTTTTGTCCACTTTTTGTACAAAGGAAACCTTCCTGACTTATTAAATATCAGCCTATTTGGTCGTTTTCGTATTCTTCTGACACATTATTTAGAAGTGGGTTTCAGGGGTTGGGGCGAAATTTCTCACCACCAACATTTTTGGTGGAATAGTAAAAAGAATTTTCCCAGAATTTAGATGCCTGAGAGAGTTCGATGTTTTAGGTGTTTTTGTGGATTTCACGAATTTCGAAAAATCTTCTATTATTTGGGGGAGGGAGTTGCGGGGGTAAAATGAGGAGAATTTTCGAAGATGTAAAATCTCTGAAAAGTATTAACTTCTGGGTGTTTATGTAGATTTTACGAATCTCAAAAAATCGTTCATCATTAATGGTGGGTTTTGAAATTGGAATCGGAGGTTTTTACCACCATTGTTTCCCTGGGGAATATTTTCTAAAATTTTCTAGGCTTTAAGAAATCTATGAAATTCTTGAATTCTAACTTACTTGTTGGTTTTTCTTCTTCTTTTGAACTTAATAATAAGGGGTGGATTTCAGGGGTTCGAGCGGGATTATCATCATTTTCTTCCGCGGAATAATTAGAAGAATTTCCCAAGGTGTAAAATCCATAAGAAAGTATCAACTTTCGTGTGTTAGTGTGTATTTTCCGAATCTCAAAAAATTGTTTTTCATTAGCTATGGGTGTCTTAAGTTACAGTGTCTATTTTCACCTCCAATGTTCTCCGGTTTATTATTTCCATAAATTCTCTAGGCTTTAAAATACCTATAAAATTATCAACTACCAGCCAACCTGGTCGTTTTTTATTCTTTTGAACTTATGAGGGGTAGGTTTCAGGGGTTTGAGCGGCATTTTTCATCACCATCACTCTTCGTCAGAACAATAAGGAGAATTTCCCAAGATGTGAAATCCCTGGGAAAGTATTTACTCTTGTTTTCATGTAGAGTATAGGTACAAATTTCGAAAAATTGTTCTTCATCAGAGGTGGGTTTGGCGAGTAACAGCGGGGTTTCTTATTACCAATGTTTTCTGGTTTATTATTTCCATATATTTTCTAGGCTTTAATATACCTATAAATTATCAAATACCAGCTCTCCTAGTCGTTTTTTCATTCTTTTGAACTTATAAATCAGGGGTTGGTTTCAGAGATTCAATTGGGATTTTTCACCATTATCATTCTTCAGTAGAACAATAAGGAGAATTTCCTATGATGTGGACCCTTGGAAGGAATCAACTCTTGTGTTCATATGGATTTCATGAATTTCGGAAAATCGTTCTTCATTAGAGCTGGGTTTCACAAGTTACAACGGGGTTTCTGATGACTAGTGTTTCCCGGTTGATTATTTCCATAAATTTTTTAGGCCTTAAAATACCCACAAAATCATCAACTACCAGCTTACCTGTTCATGTTTTTCCATTCTTTTGAACTTATTATTTATGGGTGGCTTCCAGGGGTCCAAGCCGGAATTTTCGCTAGCCCCATCCTTCTTCGAAACAATAGGGAGGATTTCCCAACATAAAATTAGTAACTACCAGCTTGCTTGGTCGTTTTTAAATGTTTTTCTTCACCTTATGGATTGGGGGTGGATTTTAGTGGATCGAGCGAGATTCATCATCATCATTCTCCTGCGGGACAATAAGGAGAATTTCCCAATGTTTGAAATCCTCAAGGAAGTATTAACTGGTGTGTGTTTATGTGGATTTCAAGAATTTCGAAAGATCATTTATCATTGGAGTTGAGTTTCGAATGTTACAGCGGGGTTCCTCACAACCATTGTTCTCGGGGAGAAGATTTTCAAACATTTTCTAGGCTGCATAATTCCTATAAAATTATTTATCAACTTCCAGCTTACTTGGTTGTTCTTTTGATTTTTTTGATCTTATAAATTGTGGGTGAGTTTGAGGGGCTCGAGCAGGATTTCATACCACCATCATCTTCCGGAGGATCATTGTTATGAATTTCCTAGGCTATAAAATACTCATGGAAATATCAACTTCCAGCTCGTTTGGTCGTTTTTCTATTTTTTGAACTTATTAATTGGGTCAGGTTTTGAGGTTCTAGCGGGGTGACTTTGTGGTCAGCTTTGCTGACACTCAAACAGAAATCACTATAGGAGTTCCTCCATATTGAAGAGTTGGCGTTATTTTTGCATGGAACGTATTTTTATATCGCCGCAAACAATTGCGGCAAGAATTTTTTCTTTTTCAATTGAAAATTGGTTTTATCGTTCACGAAAATTTTAGAACTTCATGGTCACGAAGGCAATCAGAAAAGATTATCGTCAATAGCCAAATATTGTTAAGAATTACTTTTTCTTTGCGCGTCACAATGTGACTCGGTTTTCCTACGATCGGGTTATGGTAGTTCCACAAAGCAAGGAGCTTTGCTCGTCCAGTCAAATAACAACGTGCGCCACTGGTATTTTGTGTTAGATGCGTTTGATCTTCAAAATACGCCTTGAAAACTAGGTGATTTTTTTGTACGTGCGTGCACTAGTAAGGTAAAATTATGAACCTTATTTGAAATATTATTCTTATACTTAAGTCTCTGTTACCCTTCTTCGTGCACGTTGAAGTATTAATTATACTCTATGCTAACTTTGCTTTCTTCAGATTTGAATGCTGAAGACATTTTTTATCTCTTTACTCAAAATTACAGATTAACTCTACAATTTAGCTGTCCCGACAAGTACTATTTTATGGAAATACTTCTACCAAAGTTTCTATTAATTTTTTTTTATTGAATTCTATTAAATTGGCCCCAAGGTAATACGTTGGTACCATTCACCGTAGAGTAAAATAACCTGAGAGTAAAGATTCTATTAACATGAAATTATAATTAAAATTCTTGAGTGGAAATTACTTGTTGTTGATTCTGCTTTTCGACACTTCTTTCCCATCTTTTTGAGTAAATGAATTCATGCTGGGAATGCTCTCACTTCTAAAATTCATGAACCCATAACTTTGAGTGGTGAGTGAAATACTGAAGCTTCGAAAATAAGTGCGTTTTGCATTCTTACTTGCTTGCTAGAGATTTTCATTATTTTTTGTTTTATAAGATTGAATTCCCGTAATTCACTTCTCTTTCCTGCTGAATTAATTGATTCTCTAATCCTGAAGATTACCTACCTACTCCTCTCAGATAACCAAATCCGCTTTCCGCGAATCTTTCGAACTCTTTGGCATATCTGCAGATCTCAGAGCTCAGTTCTTCTTTCATAATATTTATTAGTTTCTGTTCAATTTTGACATGCGTATCTTTTTGTAACAGAGAATCAACCTCCCTGACTAGGCTGACTTGCTTCTTCGCAAGTCCAAATATGAGCCAAATTTTCTTCCAATGCTCCACACAATCTACAAAATGTATTGCTGTACCGTTCATTGACTGACAAATCTACGTTCCCACATCTTAGTTTTGCCTACTGTTCCTTAAATTTCCCCTTTACCTTCTTTAAATCTCAGTATTCCTCCCTTTGAAATTCGTCTTCGTAATTTTTGTGCAACTGAGAATATTTGGATTTGTTGATCCGTCCTTATTCATATTGAATTTATTGTTCTGACTCCCTTATTACTCCTCGTTCTAAAAATTACTTTGTATTTTACCTTCATTTCCTTCGTTTCTCATTAAGCGTTATGTTTCTCCGTCGCCTACTTCGACCATCGCTCTTTCAATACTTCTTCTCATTTGGATGTATTAATATTATAACCTGCTCTTATTGCCGCCATTAGACGAATTCTAGGTAGTCTATCATGCTCCATTCTCACAATTTCTAAAACGTATCTACTTGACCTTCTCGTCTCAATTTCTAGACTTTGCCTCCTGCTCCCATTCTCTAAATATGATTTGGTGTGTATTAATGTATCCCCATATTCATTTTTATATATCTGCCTCGCACTTTCTCCATAACCACTGACCTTTCCCATCCCTTTACTTCAACCCCATTTAGAGCCCCTGACTTCGACAAAGTTCCTAACCATTAGGAGTCTTCTTCATAAAGCATTTATTCTTGCCCTGTCCATAACCGTCCGTGCTGCTATTAAAGCTTTCTGTGCTTTATGTGCTTAAGTTTCCAGATGCTAACTAACAGTCTCCGCTGTAGAAAACCAGAAACCCAAGTACTCATAGCGATCCACTACTTCTAACTCTTCTTCAAATATTTAATATTTTCCCCCTTCCTTTCTTTTCCCTCCTTTCCTGAATATCATGTGTTTTGTCTTATTTACATTAACTTGGAGTTTAATTTTTAGTGAGATATCTTTCTAAAGTTCTAAGAATTTCTGTTGAACCGTTAGCAAAATCTGCTGCCAGACTGAGGTCGTCAGCAAATTCAAATGCATGAACCTTAGTGTTTCTATTACTGTACCTCCTTTTTTTCATTTACCACTCTTCCTCTAAATCTTCTACATATACGTTGAAAAGACTTGTGCTCAGTGGACACCCTTACCTGTTCCCCCTGTCGCAAAGCTCTCAGTTACACCTTTATCCGTGATTACCTCATTTTTAATTTACTTGTATATAATTGCGACCCTTCTCAACATTCTATCCTTTATCCCCATCTTTTCCAATTCATCAAAAAGGATATCTCTGTCCACCAAATCAAAGGCTTGCTTGAGATCTACAAAAGCTCCGTACAGTTATCCTCCATTATTTCAGCCAAGACCTCGTATCCCCATCTAAAAGTGCTATCCCCCTATAGATACCGGCATCATCTTCGTCTCCTTCTTTGGATTTAGGGGAAATACTTGTTTTTGCCTAAACTCTTCCTATCCTCGCTACCTTCCACATACCATTTATGCATCTGCGGACGTCTTCAATTCAGCATCTAGGTAAACCTTGTAGAAATTCTACTTCCTTAGCATCCTTTTCCCTATTTAGGCCATCTTCTCCCTCTTCCTCTTCTAAAAAACTCTCACCGTCCCCTGCCTCCATTATTATGTTGAAGTTTTCAACTGCCTCCTCTTATCTCGACAAATCAAGAGTTATGGTCTCCGCTCCACTAATTTTATCTGCCTCAAGTAACTTCTGAAAGTAAAATTTCTACTTCTCCTTTTTAATAATGTTGTCCCCTTTTCTGTTTCTAGGTCTAAAATTACCTGTTGCCCCCAAAAACTTGATCTTTTTTTCTACTCTGCGACACTTTTTCCCAATTTTCTTTCCTTTTCTCTCGTTTCTTCTAAGCAAAGAATTTGTTCAAACTATTCCTTTCCTTCACGAATCCCTCCCTGTCCCTGTCGTTTTTTGTTTCAAGGAACTTCTTCAAAGTTTTCTAGACCTTACGTTTGAAGTTTACTCTCCTGTTCCAATGCGTTGTTACTGTTCCCCTTCCTAATCGATCTTTTTTTGTTCAGGGTGGTCATAGACCCGGGAGAACCGGAAGAGCCGAGGGATAGCTCGGATAAACTTGCATTAGGAAAAAAATGGGAAAAAAGCCGTAAGAGAAATAATACACCGGGAGAATTACCGTATTCTATCAGTCAGAAGTCAGATTTCAGGGTTCAAAGATCAGATGTCAGAGGTAAAGTATCATGCGTCAATGTTAACGGTGTCATCAGACGCAGGTCAGAGGAGAAAGTTTATAGAACAGAGCTGAGGGACACTATTAGGGGAGGAGGTCAAGTTTAAGGAGGCAGACGTTGAATGTCAGGGCTAAAGGACCAGATGTTACAGATAAAGGATAATGAGTCAGGGACAAGAGATAAAATGCTAGAGAACGAAAGTGAAGATCACTGTTCATGGATTAAAGGTCAAAGCCAAAAATGTTAGATGCCCTTTCCACACATCTCGCTCTCTCTCAAAAAAAAATTTGTCCTCTTGGCCACTGCAAGTTCTGAAATGTAAGCCGCTAAACTTTGAATCAATTGACTCCTATAGATCAGAAAAATTAGGCGTCAAGAATCAGGGGTTCACGTTCAAATTGCACATGTCAGAGGTCCAAGGTGAGGGTGATTGAACTGGAATCAAAGGTCAGATAAACATTCAGACAAAGTAGGTAAGGAGTTAGCTCAGAGGGTAAAAGTAAATGGTTTGGGATCATATCTCAAACGTGAAGGATTATTGGTCAGTGGTTAAAGTTAAAGGTCAGAAGTGAAAGTTGAAGGTCATAGGTCAGGAATGAATATAGAATTCACAGTCTCTTTCTCATTTCCCCTTCAGACTTTTTGGAAAATTATTCTTTCTTAAAACTTTCTTGGTTAAGTTATCTTCTTTTTTGGGAATTTAACATTTCGGATTGAAAATTCAATCCTCTTAAAAAAGAATCTTTTTGGCTTGAAAATTTCATAAATTGTGTCATTGTACTCTACGTCTCATTTTTGAGTTAACAATTCTACTATCAAGGCCATGTTAAACTTACCCGATTCCTACCTTACCGACATCTTTTTTTTTACAACAACTCACGTCTACACCGGAATAGATATCGAGTTAATATGTATTTTTCGAAAAGCCTTAGAAAACAATAAACTACGTTCGTATACAACATTTTGTTCAAAATCAAGAAAAAAAAATTTGTTTTCAAAATTTTGAACCAAATGTTGTATACAAATGTAGTTTTTGTTTTCCGAGGCTTTCCCCAAAAAGCAACTCGACATCTATTTCGGTGCGGACGTTTTTACATTTATTTTGGCTGAAATATCTGCGATGTGATTGAAGTTTTCTAAGGGAAATTAATTTCTTTTTGTTCGAAGATTCATCATTTTGTTTTGAAATTGAACTAACTTAATAAGAATACTTCTGCTGGTGCTTATCGATTTCCGCAGTTGATTATGTGTTATGTATAAAAAACTACATGTTTCGCAAAAACAGTACATTTTGTTTAAACGGGGAAAAATCATGAATTTTTACCCAGAGAACAGAGAGAAAGCCAGGGAAGGAAAATGACACGAGTAATGGCCACCCTGTCGGTGTTTCCTATCTTCTCAACCATTCCCAACTCTGACGTAACTTTTTTAATGCTCTGTTCATTTCTTTTCCATCTATCCTCCCAGCTATTGTCTTCCTTAGGCTCCTCCCATTTACTTTCCAAAGTATTTTTACTCCTATTCCTTATCCCGTTTTCAAATGATTCTCACCCCAGTTTCGACATCTCCATTATTATGAAAAACAAACCTGTTGCCTTTTCCCCTCTAATTGTCAAGCTTTAAGGTCACTGGTAAATGGTCCGATTCTATTCTTGCTTCTATTTTCAATGTATTAGTCATATTACCTTCTCCGTTGTCTCTTGTAATCACTTAGTCCAGAACCGAACTCCCAGCTCCACGGATATGCTTTAGTTTTCCCTCTCTGTCCCCTTTCGTTGTTCCATTCAAAATTGGTAATCCGTGGTCCTTACAAATTTAATTAATTTTTTTCCTTATGCATTTAGAATCGTACCTTTTTAAAATCTCGTTTCAAAGTAATTTTGATCCAGCTTACTCTCATCCGCATCTACCCTCCCTTGCTACTCACCTATCCTTGCATTCCAGTCTCCTACTGATATAATATTTCCCATTTCTCTCATAGATTCTTCTAAAATAAGATTCATTTTACGTATTGCATTTGCTGTTCCAACATTATTATAAACCGTTACAATGTCCATCGGCCTTTCATTGCATTCAAATTTTCCACCTATTAAAGTTGAACCACAATTCCACTCATCCACCTGCACCCCTCCATTCTCACGGCCTTCCATTGCATTCAAATTTTCCACCTATTAAAATTGAACCATAATCCCACTCATCCACATGCACCCCTCCATTCTCACTTTTTTTTATTCCTATCAATTGTTCTCCCTTTTTTGTTGACTATCATAGCCGGCTTCGTTGAACATACAAAATTTTTATCTTATTTTGATAACACCTTTTCTTCTTTCTCCGTCTCCAGCCAAGTCTTCTGTAGTACTATCAAATCAAAGTTCTTAAAAAAATACCAAGTGTCCCATATCTTACTTTCTTCAGCAACGTTCCATACAATTACTAGTAGATGATTAATATGTTGGGCCACGAAATTTTCAGCACTTGCTCCTGTTCTTCCTCTTGTGATTGTGAAATTTCTGGAAGTTTTGAAGTCTTTCTCTGTAGCTCGTTTCATGAAGCCCTATATTTTCTTTATTTTCTGCTAACTTGAGCTGAAAAATTTGTTTCTTCTGTTCATCAGCTGTTTTCTCTAGTTCCCTTATTTCCTCGTTCAATAACTGTTTTTCTTTGTTCATTTTCCCTCCTCCTGTCCTAATTTTCTAATTATTGCAAGTGCAGCATTCCATTTGTTCCCGCTTACCCTGACTTCCACTACAATTTTCTTTCAAAACTTGTAAACAAAATTTCTATAACCCCTTTCTTCCTGTCGCACTGGTATCCTCCACTTGATCCTCATGGTAACAATGTTTGCACTACTTATAATGTTTGGAACAACTGCTGGCTGAATGCCTATCTCCAACATTTCCTTGTAAAGGCCCTCTACCCCCACTTTTAAATTCACTTTTGAAGCTTATCTTTACTCAGCCAATCAAAATTTTAAGCAGCTCACACTAATGAGAACATTCCGATATTCCAAAGCAAATGAACTCCATTTTGTTTTTCCTAATATCGATATTGCATATAGATTGTTTCTCTGCATGGCTGTCACGAACTGCAGTGGCGAAAGATCTTTTTCTTGTCTGGAGCGCATCAAGAATTATTTCAGATTAACAATGGGACAGACTCGTTCGAATTTTTCGGCGTTGTTAACTATAGAAGGGGAATTTTTGCGCTCGTTGGACAGTGTTAAAATAATAAATGAATTCTCCATCCAAAAATCACGCCGTAAAAATATGTAACATGCGAACAATCTATTTTTCGAATTATAGGTGTTCATCTTGGAATTAAATAAAAAAGAACTGGAATTTGTAATAAATCGAAATTAAAAATAACCGAATTATCATGATTATTTCGTATTATCGATTTTTTCGGTAATAAAAAACTTTCAATTTTATCCGGAAAAACAATATCATTG
>WSXT02241913.1:0-15574 GCA_011762715.2 Neuroterus valhalla
TTTCAACCCCTAAGTGTCAAGAATCAATAAAAAATTCTAGAATGTTTTCAAAGCTTCTTACCTAAAATTTTAAACATTTATTTTGTACATTTTTATGTTAAATAATTGTCAAAAAAGTTCATTCCCCCTATTTGCTGGGGGAGGCTGTCCATTTCAACCCCTTAGTGTCAAGAATCAATAGAAAATTCTAGGATGTTTTTTAAGCTGCTTACCTAAAATCCCAAACATGGATTTTGTAAATTTCTATGGTAAATAATCTCAAAAAAAGTTTCACCCCCCTATCTGCTGGGGTAGTCTTTCAATTTTAACCCCTGAGTGTCAAGGATCAATAAAAAATTCTAAAATTTTTCCGAAGCTGCTTACCTAATATTTCAAACATGGATTTGTACATTTTTATGTTAAGCAATTGTGAAAAAAGTAATTTACAGTCATTTACCCTCAAAATCTACAAACTCCATTTAAGATTTAGGTGAACAGCTTTGAACATGATTTGGAATTTTTTCCGATTTTTGAAAATTTTTAAGGGGTTGAAAAAACAGCCTTCCCCGGCAGATGGGGGAAGGGGGGGGGGTGGAGAAACTTCTTCTGCAATTATTTACCATCAAAATCTACAAAATCCATGTTCAAGATTTTAGTTAGGAAGCTTTGGAAATATTTTAGAATTTTTTATCGATTTTTCATACGTAGGGGTTGAAATTCATTGCTTCTTCCGACAGCTACGGGGATGAAACTCTTTTAACAGTATTTGGCAATGAGGCCCTCGAAAGTTCCTCTGGACTCATGGAGGGTCCAAATGCAACCATTTATTGCAGACTTTGTAAAATATGGGAGCGAGAAAATCAAAAGAACTGTTATTAAATTTGAATTTTCAGATCATATAATTCTAATTTGTATGTGCTTAAGAATCGATTCCTCTTTTTTCTACCTGCTGACAACTAGTCTGAATGGTCGCATGGATAGGCTCGTCGATTAGCGTGCGTACACCGAACCAGACCTATCTACGGGCATGTTTTTCGACCCGGTGGATCCGAATTTCAAGTCAGTTTAGGCCGTACACCCCCCAATTCCGAATGAATTGCAAAAAACCGTAAGAAATAGCAAAAGTTGGATGTTTTTGTGAAAAAATAATTTGTGGATCTAGGGCAAACATCATTTTCATGTATTTTGAACCATTTAATACGAATTTCAAGTGCACTTAGATCATGGGCCGTTCTGAATCTAAGAGAATCGTAAAGAACTCACGAAAACTGTATGAAACCCATAAAAATGGCCAGAATCGCGAAAACTTGGGGTTACCTTGATAAAAAAAATTTCGCAGACTCGGATCGGAGAAGATTTTGATATAATTTGATATGCTTTATCTGAATCTGCAATACATTTGGCCTATATTCCCTCAAACACTCAGAACAATGGCATAAAACCGATAAAATAGCAAAAAACGTGGGTGGAGTTCCGAAAAGCGCTTACCTTCGAATAATTTGAAACTTTGTATATCTATGTATTTTGACGCGCTGATCACGAAAATGATAGTGAAAACACCCGCAAACTCGATTTTCATGTTGAAAACCATGAAGAACCCCTCAAAATCATGTTTCTTTACGTTCATCTCAGCGAATAGTGAAAATTTATAAAAAAGCTTAAGATAAAAGTTGTAGATCCTATAAAAATACATATTCTATGTTGAATATGTTTATACCGAGCGATTGACGGTTTTCGATAAAACTGATGAAATAGCAACAAAACTCTGTTCTTCGTACCAACATTTTTCCTAATTTTCTCGAAAACCGTCAATCGCTTGGAAAAAACATAGTGAACATAAAATATGTATTTTTGAAGGATCTACAACTTTTGTCTAAAGCTTTTCTATAAATGTTCACTATCCGCTGGTATGAACGTAAAGAAACATGATTTTGATGGGTTTTTCATGGTTTTTACCATGAAAATCAAATTTGCGGGTATTTCCACTATCAACTTCGTGATCAGCAAGTTAAAATACATAGATATACAGAGTTTCAAATTAATCGAAGGGAAGCGCTCTTCGGAACTTCACACACGTTTTTTGCTATTTTAATGGTTTTATGCCATTTTTTTGAGTGTTTGAGGGAATATAGACCAAATACATTGCAGATTTAGATTGAGCAGATTGAATTACATGAAAATATTCTTCGGTCCGAGTCAAAAAAAATTTTAATATCAAGATAATCCCAATTTTATGCGATTTCGGACATTTTTATGGGTTTTATACAATTTTTGTGGGTTTTTTACAATTTTCTTGAATTCCAAACGGCTTATGATCTAAGTGCACTTAAAATTAGTATTCAACGGTTCGAAATAGATGGAAATTATGATTGCTCTAGATCCACAAATTATTTTTATTACTAAACATCCAATTTTCGCTCTTTCCAACGGTTTTTTGCAATCTATTCGAAATCGGAAGGTGTACGGCCTCAACTGACTTGAAATTCGGATTCACCGGGTCAAAAACATGCCCGTAGATAGGTCTGGTCCGGTGTACAGGGAACTTGTTTTTTTCTGTGTGTCAGTGTAATTAATCTCATCATTACTAATCCGTCCGCAGGGATGCGCAGCATGTTTTGATAAATTTCGGATCTCAATAACATTAGTAACACTCTAGACTGTACAGAATTCTGAAATATCCTGAATAGATGACTAATTTGATACTTTTTGTTAGGTTATTAGATTCACATGCGCCTTTGAAACGTACACAAGCAATACTCATTTAAACATGCAATATATGATATTTCAAACACATTGCTTTTATGGAAATGATCTAGATACCTTTCAAATTATCCTCCATCAACCCGTTTTGAAATCGGCAGCGTGGAAGAGAAAATATATCACTTTGCAGGAGTTCAATATTCTGGAGCACAAAATCGCACTGAACTTCTCTCCACAACAATTAAGTTCCGACTGACCCCAAGTAAATACCTGAGGGTTATAAACCGGTTTTAGGATGGCAAAGGTTGCAGAAACACCTTTTGTACGAAATGAAATTCGCGAAAGCCGGAAAAAAGTTCATTTTTTGATCTTTGCCGTTTTTTTTCGATTCTAGACCACTGTGCGGCATATCTTCCCCTCTTCCTAAGTCTTGCAGAGATGGAAAGCCACTGCAGGAGAGACTTGCCGCATAAGAGACATCCTGCAAGGGAGACTTGCCGCAGGTAAGAATTGCCACGTGTGACTCGATATGGACCCGATAGTTTTCTGCGTAACGGATCTTCTTCAGCGTTACTTGTGTTTTATCTTCATTCCAATTCTTGGTCCCATTTGTTCTTGAAAAGTTAAATTTTCACTGAAACTCTAAAACTAATAAACTCTTATTTGGCATTAATCGATTCTGCACATAATTTATGCTATTGACATGGATTTCTGTTATGAAATGAGATTAGTATGGAAAAATAAGGAAACCAATTCTGAGTGAAAAAATGAAGATTATCGTTTATTATGAATCAGGCTGTGCTCATCATGAGGATTGCCAATAAATATTATTAAATTAGCGAACGCAAGATAATGAAATAGGAAACGAAACATTGATAACGGTCGCGAACACACACACAGAGACACACAGACACTAATGAGCAAAAAGTTAAAATTGAGTCATTCAGAAAAATACGATGGTCAAATTTAGAAAAAAACATATTACAATGGAAATTATCATCTGACTATTTTCTTTCGTCACGCAAATTATCATCACTTACGATCCCATTAGAATCGGTGCGAATTGTGATATAATTTGTCTACTCACGCGTTCATAGGGCTTTACTTATCAGTATTGTAATGAAGGTAATGTTGGTCATTTATAATTCATTGTGATAAGAAGAGACAATCAAGCCTGACCCAATCATAAAATTCCAATTCAACCACGCTTTTCAGGGTTTTAGCGGGGCATTGCTTATTCCGATCAAACGCACAGCCTAAGCATTTCTACCCTTGTATTTCCTGGCACCAAAAAATTATTTTTCGCCGGTGCTTTTTACAGTTTGAGCTAGAAGTTATTTTATATACGTGAAGTTGCCCAAACCTGTTATTTTCCCTCTTGATTTTTGAATCTTGATAATTAATTTTATTCCGAAAAATGACAATGGACGACAATTGAGACGCAGAGCTCTGGCTATTCTTTTCCCTGGGTCTGGGGCAAATGATATATTACTCGGTATGTGAATCCCATTTCCTCTTCAATATTACTGGCGAAGAGAATAAAACTTCTTCAAAAAAATCCACAAATGGTTCATAGTTTAGGAACCTCTTATATCGCTTGCGAATACACTCGGATCTGTATTTGCAAATTTCTAAGACGCCATCAAATTTATGCACGGAACATGTTGTGCGCTTTTTCCACATATCGACTCTTTGCCGCTTACCTACTCTCAAAAATGCTTATTTGCACCAGACAAATGGTCATGAAACTACCTGCACAAATGTTGATTAAAAGTTTAGAACTTGAAAATAATGATATATTGTAGCTTTTGGCGATAACATTTACGGATGAATTCATCATTGTATTCGCAATTCACCGTTTCAAGATACAATGTACATAAATACGTCTCATGTCCCACTTCTCTTGTGTCTGTTTTTGAGCCACTCCTCACCTATCCATGAGAAAAATCACCAATAAAATATCGAAAATCTAGAAAATCCAATGGTTATTGGCTTTGCCTAATAGTGTTTGTCTATGTGAATTTGAAACCGAGGGAGAGGTTTCACCGTAATATCCAATAAAATATAATTTCCCAAACATCAACGGTGTTTATAGATTTATAGTTTCCCAGAATTGTTCTGCCTCATTCCTACGATATGTGTATGCGAAACAAGGTTGAAAAGACTTCAAACAAATGCTTTTTCTTCCATTTTTTAAAGTGCCAAATGCGTCAATGCCAAAAGCATAAGGAACAGGTCTCTGAAGTTCTATGAAATACTTTTATAAAATAATAGTTTCGCAAATTCTATTTGTAACGAGGGATAACTCGTCACATAGACATCACGTCATACGCTAGTGACGTAACGAGGCGAGGAACCTCCTACGACCTACGCTCGTGCGTGCCCTCCCCAACCGATCGGCTGCCAGTGTATAAAAGCACTTGCAGTACCGCTCGGAAGACAGTTCACTGAGAGCTGCAAACCGACTCCGGTCGAGGTGCAGACCTCAGCGATACTCACTGCTCTCCCTGGTGAATGGCGCACCTACACCAGGGCGACCGGGAAACCCAACCTCTCATCTACAGGGACAAAGGGAGATCCACCCGATCCACACCCCAACCAATTCAGGATCGATCTGGACTCCTCGTAACCGTTCCGAGAAACCAGCGCTGAAACCAAGCCTGGAGATTCCCTCCATGGGCCGATAAGGTAGATTCCTTGCGGGCGATTCAAGTTGAACACAACCTTCCTCGCCCCTCTTTCTCTCTCCGCACCGTACCGCTTACCATTAAGAGAGGAGGACGGGCTCAGGAGATGACGTCCGTCTCGTCGAAGATCTCAGCGTTGATTCACAAGATGCTTATCCTTACCAGGCTCTGTCCACAGGGACCGCACTAAGACTTCCGCATAACCAAACGCTGTTCGCTCACTTGCACCGTATGCTCTCTCCCTCACTCGCATTTATACTTAGAGCCACACACTCAATTTTTACCGCGTCTACTCTACATGTACACTTAGAATTATTTGTTAAGGCAGGTTCTCATCTTGTGGACCCGAAAAAGTGAACTTTTTTTAGGAATTTTTTTCGAGAAAAGTATTGAAGATAGAAAGCTGAAAATTTTTCCTGGATATGAACATCCATTTATCTCAAGAATACAATTTTTTAAATTGACTGAATGGAGAAAGGGGGGGAGGGGGCTTCCATCAATGGCGGCATGTCGGTGGAGAGGTGTCCGGCTACCAGAAATGATTCCGTCCAAACGCGTGATCCGAAACAAAAAAACCGAAGAAATTCCTAATTTGTACCGTATTATCTAATAAATGAACTAGAATTATGAAAAAAAAGCTCAAAATTAAAAAAATTATGAGGTTTTGGAAAAAAATTACGATTTTCGCACTTTTTTTCCTTCACGTATTATTTTGTTAATTGAACAGTTTTCAATATTTATGGCTGATTCTAGTTCATATGTTTAAAAAAATCCTAAGGAACATTTCAAAAAAAATTTGGTAACGATTGGTTCATTACAGCGTCTTCAATCACTTCCGGTAGCAGGAAAACCTACCCACTGACATGCTGCCATGTATGGACGCCCCCTCCCACCCTTATTTCATTCAGGCAATTGTATATTCTTCAGAGAAATGTATGTTCATATTCAGAAAAAATTTTCAGGTTTTTATCTTTAATACTTTTCTCAAAAAAAATTCCCAAATCAAGTACATTTTTTCGGGTCCACAAGGTGAGAACCTGCCTTAAAGTCACACTCAGACACACCTACACACTCACGCTATAAACACCACACCGTCACACTTACAATAGCTTTAATTAGATTTGTATCTTATAGGGTAATAAATCCATTGTTTTATATTTTAATTTTTAATTCCGAGTTCTTAATTTATCCCTAAATCTTGACCCTGGCTGACTGAAGCGTTCGCAGGGACAAATTAAATGAGAGGTGGCAAACCACTTTGTTACATATTCAATAATGTTATAGGGGTTTTCAGCAACGAAAATCGACCGGGACCAGGAATGTTGGCACCAGAAAGAGAAGAAGGCTGATTGTCATTCCTTTGCAGAGTTCGTGGAGATTAGAAGGTGGAATTGTCTTCCGAGACCTTCTGTCCTTTGAAATCACGAGGGGTGGATGACTTCTCCACAGTTTCATTACAAGTATCGCTTCCAAGCATGTGCCACACAGTTGGACAGATCCTGAATCCAGGTTAATGAAAGTAGTTATGCAATATATATTTTACTGAAAGCAGTTGGAGTACCTACTCAACCCTTCAGTTCTTGAGGCCGCTAAAACCAATGCAGCGGAAACTTTAAAACTCCAAAAAACCGCTTTCAAAGGAAAACTCATCTGAAGTTGGGCAGCAGTTTGAAATTACTCCAGTTCAAACATTCGAAAACTTGAAACCGCGAACAATGCGAACAATTTGTTATCAGATGTTCCGAAACCAAACGTGACGCAGGCCTACAAAAATGGGACTTTTGTATCCCTCGAGATTCGAAGGTTTTTATTTACGTAACATCCCCAGCTGATTCCAATTTTGCAGCAGAATTTTGAGTAATTCTGAACTGAAAGTGGGAAAAGACCAATTAATAGCTTTTTTAAATAGAAATATTTCCGCAACGCGAAAATATTCGTCGATTTCGCTTACAGTTTCGAATGTCTCACGTAAAAATCAACGAAATGGATGTACTTTAGAGTATGCCTGAAAACAAATTTGTTTTGAAAAGTTGTAATTCTGAGTGCTCAAATAATGCCATTTGCATAGGAAATGACCTTGGCGAAACTTGGTGGCATGTACGCGGAAGGCTTTTCTGAATAGTTGTATCTCAGATTGTGTCAAAATCTGCTGAGAAATTAGCTTTAGTCGTTCATAATCCTACATTTGCAACTTCTTAGGAGTACAAGAGGTTCAAAAGCGACCATACTGTTATTATTATTACACTTACAGGAAGCAATGTTTCATCAAGAAAGGAGTATAGATAACCCATGTGTTTTGCAACATTCCAAGCATGATGGAGAACATGAAGGCATTGAAGAAATGATAAATATATCAAACTCTATGACACATGGCTTCAACTGAAACTATTGCTGTTTGAAATGGTATAGAAGTATCGAAATGTTTGCCTTTTTCCAAAATTCCATAATTTCTACAAAGCCTCCATGTGCTCCATCATGCTTGTTGTGTTGCAAAACACAATGATTATCACATTTCACTATTGTCATGGCTGAAACTTTTTCCCTAATAATAGATGGTATGATGAACCAAACGAGTCATGCAATAATAATAATAACAATGATAAAACTAAAAATAATAACAACCCCACCGATAGTGTTCTCGCGTTTCCGTCGCGTTAGGGCTAGAGCTTTCCTCTCATGACTTTGTTGGCTACGTTGGCCGTAGCATTGCTACTGAGAGGGTTTCCCATGCCAGACCGACAAACAATGAGGAGGAAAGGGTCTAAGAGGAATGCCAAAAAATGCAATCATGATGGAGAGTCTTCCTAAGATATTGGAAATGCTTGTCGTTGCTCGAGGATCGTCGGAGCGCCCCTGGAGCCACTGCAGGGGGCCACAACATGCAAGACTGTGGTCATGGTGAGCTGCGTGATGCTCAGGCAGATCTCGTCAATCAACAATCTGGCCATTAAGGAAAACTGCGGATCGCAGGAAACAGTGGAACATCTTCTGTGCCTTTTGAGGATGCTTTGGCTAGCTCAAGCTATCCGCAGCCAACCACCTCATCAGGGATTCCGTAGGAGAGCATCATATGGGCAACCAAAGTGATGGGAGAATTGATTCGTCCTAATTACCAAAGCGCTATATTTGAGACCAAGCGCGAAAAGGGCTACAATTTGAGGACAAAGTTCACAAAGAAGTATCCCCATGCACAGAGAGTTTCAGTAAAGGATCTCATAAGTAAGGTCAAGAACATCCGCAATAATCTCTTCATCTCATAAGACCTAGCTATAGAGATTAGGCGAGAGATGGAAGCGGCTGGAGAAAACGTCAACAATCAACATCAGTTTGATGGAGCTGTGCAAGATCAAGCTAAACCTGATGAAGCAATACAACGCCCTCACGTTATGGACGTTCGTGCACAACCTCTAGATGCTCCATTACCATCACAACTTCCGGAAGCAGACAGTCCGATTCACTCAGAGGCTGTAGTGGAGATTTACGACCATGAAGACGATCGAAATAGACTTACCATATGAACAGAGATAAGATGCGCCTCTATTGTGTGGCACAGAGTAGTGGGCCGAAGGTGAAAAGAGAACATTATCGTCTCTTCTTACTTGAATACCCGCATCTTGACACAAGGATAAAGGAACAGAATGTAGCAGTCCAGAACCGCTCAATATCTGTTAACGGAATGCTCTCAGAGGATAAAGAGGCTACCATCGAAGTGGAGGCAGGTCAGCAGCGTTCTTATAATGAATTCCCAATAGAAGATGTGGATAATGGAGAAGTTTTCAGAGCTGAGGGCATAGGCGCTAGGGATAATAAAGAACAAGGGCTAGGTCCACGAGAACTACATAAGGACATCCACGTTTACGTTGATTCAAACAGTGAAATCCCTGAAGAACTGCAGCACCTCGAAAGGAATTTCTGTCAAGCCTTAATGGAGTTCAGGAATGTAGAACCAACCAGAAGGCATTCTTTGCCAAAGATGTTCATCACAAATGATCCGCACGCACTAATAGGGCACCTCAACAACGTGGTTTTGCCTCTATTCTTGAATACAGAATTATCAGTGTTGCAGGTACAAACTCTTGTATATTGTGCGGCTATGGCAGTCTTTGGAATTCTAGGTCGAAAAACAAGGCCTACAGACACAGTCTTTACCCTAAAGCGGAAACAAGATCCTACATGAAAAATCAGGTTAGATATGGATGTCATCATTTTCTAGATTTGATAAATAATAGGAAGAGCGGAGGAGGGAATGGTTAAAAAGGGTTAGAAGGCTGAGTTCTACTTGAACGTTTTAGTTTCCATGTTTTCGAAGTCCCTGGATCCATTCTTGTTAATATTTCAGCTATCAAATGAGTCCTTTGGGGTAGATACATATATATCGTAAGGTGTTAGAGGGGATTTTGCGTTTGAGAAAACTAAAACTGAACAAAATTGATGTACGACTGATGTACGGAGGAGGTTTGAAGGCAACGAATCCTTCTTCATGTAGTAGGGAAGGGGTCTTCTTAGAGTGTGACAAGTGTTGAGAAATGGGTGTGATCTGCCTTTTGTGGATTCAACATCTTCGATTATTTTACTTTTGTCCACCAAGATTAGGAATCCGTCCCACTGCGTGTAATCATCATGTGGGGGGGAGGGGGGGCGATAGAGTAATCTTTGATTTCAAACCTTGAGAGGAAGGCTGCAACAATACTCAATGTTCTTGGTCGAATATTTTGAAATCCTTGCTGTCTGAAACGTTGGAGAACTTGGTTAAAGGGCATCGGGGAGATGGCGCTTCCAGCCTCTTCGCTGCATATAGAGCAGCACGCTTTTAAGGCAGGCTACTCTTCGATAACTGCGCTCAATTATGTTATGGAAAAATATGTGAAGCACCCCGACCATCAGGGATAGGCTGTAGAAGTCTTTTAAGATACGAGAAGGGTGTCTGGTACCTCCCCTCCAGAAATCATCAGCCAATCAGCCTTCAGGCACAGCATGCGAATTCAGCCATTGAGTTGAAAAAGAGGCATGCTGCATCAGTGGCGTCTGGAAATCAGATGGGATAGAGGTGTAGTTGAGGATGTATCGCTAAAGGGAAATGTACGAGGGCGTTTTTTGTTACCCTTTCGAAGGTGCATTACTGTCAACAGATTCCTACGAAGGATTGATGAAGAATGACATTTTGGCCAGGAATATGTGGATGACATCGCGACCACCGCCAAGTAGCTTCTTCGGCTACATTAATGGGCGCATCTCAGTGATCTGTTTTGATTGTTTGGTAGTCCAGGCATTGCGTCGGAAAAATTATTAAAATTCCCGAAAAATTCCTTTTTACCATTTTTTTTAACGCTTCATTAACGGGTTTTATTTGACATATCAAAAAAGTGTCCTTGATTAGGAGGGGGAACCCGGTTTTTTTTTTTAACATTTCCAAATTTCGCGTTTGCGTGTACGGGTAATTCCCATTGCATCGTAGAGCAAAACGTCCAACCGATGAGAGGAAGAAAACTAAATTATGAGAAAATTTAGTTAGAAAAATAATCCGCTATCTTCAATAGGTTTCAAGTAATGGTACATTGAAAATTGCCCAATTTTTTGGATTTTCAGCGAAAAATCGCTTAGTTTCAAAAATCACTCTATACCTTTCTTCCTAATTACTTTACAGATAAGTGTTCCGCAAGTGAGTTGAATAAGACTCAATTTCCATCGATTCCGAAAAAAGCAATGTTTTAACTATAATAGGTCATGAGTTATGACCTCTTAAAGTTGACTGTCTTTGCCTTTTTTCAGGGGCAAAAAAAGAAGCTTTAATTTTTTTGAGATCAATCGTTCCAGGTTAAGATCACGCCGAAGTTGAACGAGAAAGAAATAGAGTGAACAAAAATCTGCGTACATCTAAAAAAGAAAAAGTCTCCTAGCCCTTTTAGTTTAAGAATTGCAAGGTTTCAAAAATTCCCTTTTTTTGGGCACTTTTGCCCAAAACCGGTTTTTGAAGAATATCTCGTTTCCTGAGAGTCTCACAATAAAAATCATAGAAAATAAATAAAAGTGGAGTCAATTTGGCGTAAGTTAAAAAAAAAGTGTCCTAGCCCTTATATGACACGAGATATGATCATCATCATCTTTTTCGGGTATATAAACAAGTTCGAGGGTGGCTTGGTTATCAGCTAGACCCGAAAGATTGGGGTTGGAGATTGGTCGATGACACATCAGAACCAATGAAAACTTTGCTTCCACCTGCACCGGAAAAACTGCTGAATAAAATTTTTTGCAACTGTAAAAAAGGATGCAGTGCTAAATGTGGTTGCAAAAAAGTTGAACTGTTTTGTTCTCGTGCATGCACGAATTTTCAAGGCCAGTCATGTTCTAATGTTGAACTACCAACAGCAGAGAATGCTTTCGACACTTACGAAGAGGATACATCGTTATTGATGCAATTTACACAGCCGGGATGAAGAACATCAAGAAGAAGAAGAAGAAGATCAGCAAAGAGTTATTGAAGATTTCGAATCAGACGGATAAAATCTTTCACTGTGTTTCAATTTCCATCGCTTTTAACAATTCCAATCCTACTATCTTATATGCAAGAAAAAAATATCTTACTAAAAAAATATTTAAAAATCTTATTATGCAATAGTTTTTATTTGAACATAATCACAACAGATCTGTGGAATAGGCCTACTGTGGAAACCACTCCAAAAAAACGAGCTAAATACACTACCTCAGAGGTGGCGTGGAAACTTGTGCATACAATGACGCTTACAACTTTCTGAATCGTTATATCTCAGAAACGGTAGCTTCCGTGAAAAAAGTTATTGATACATTTTTTATAGATAATGTAATGATCTACAATTTTTTTAGAACTAATTTTGCGATAAAACTTATCGTTTTGAAGAAAATCGCGAAAACCCCGTTTTTTTTGTCTTTACCTCATGTCAATTTTTTTGCTCGGACCGGAACGATGGGGAGTTTTTATATGTTGTTTTGAATTATGTTTTGAATAATTCTACCCACTTTCAGCTTAATGGGAATTGATGTACCACTTCACCCATTTTTTGGTCTAATTTGACCGGGCCATAACTCTTTTATCTTTTTCTCTGTGATTCCAACATAAAAATCGAATTTCAGAAATGAAAGCACAATGAATCATCTGCAAAAACAGAAAAGAAGTTTGCCCTGACACATAGACATCAAATTGTATGCTCAATAAAACATTCAGAAGCCAGAAGAAAATTTCTAGAAAACATGGGCAAGCATGCTTATTATTTTAGTGTACACATCTTTGTGAACAGAATCTCAATGAAAATGCTGGATACGTGAATATGATTAACCTTTATCCATATTGGACGATTATACATCAGAATAAAGGAAATTCGAACAGTTAAACAACTTGTTTTTTTCAATCTAGGGATTTCTTATAGTAGGCATTTCCTTCTCTTAATACAAATCTGAAATTTGTTTAATATGTATTGATGTAAATGCATCGTCAATCGAAAAATAATTATTAATTTTAGTTCAACAGAGGTAACATGAATTCTCCAGTATTGCACATTTCAATTATTGTGTATGCAATACATATTTGAATGCCAAAATATAGTAGTGAAGACCATACGCACGTAGGCACAAACATTAGTTCATGAATCCTTAGTAAACATCTAACGTCTACCTAAACAGTGGCTGAGCGTCGATTAACCGGATAGTGAATTCTTTCATGAAGGTTAAAAACCAGCACCAATAAAATCATATTAAGATAACCCTGAAAGTTTTTTTAGGTCCCAACTGATTGTACATTTATTTATTCAATAAAACAAGAGAGCATATTTTAATCTTACACCTATTGCAAGCTTCTCGAAGGATTCGGTCAATATAAAGTTATAAGCAATAACCATACTTTGAATTTTCAGATACGAATATTTGAATGTAACAATATTCATTATTGTCGGAAAAATAAAAAGACATTCTAACTTTAATACCTGTCATTCGATTGAACATGAAAATTCTCCGAGTATTGACGAAAGCGCTCGGTTAATTGCTTTTTAACTAGTCGAAATTATTTCTTACTGAATTCGGGTAATAATAGTAGTGTGTCAATGTGTCTGTCTTGGTTTCAGTATAAATTATCCTCAATAAAATTTGAATGATCGAATGTTTTGATATTACTAAAATTGAAGTTATTTTAATTGAAAATATTTCGGATTTATTTTATTTAAAAACAATGAAGCGTCCCATGTCTGAATCCTGCTCAGCTTGGACCAATTTTCACTTAAGAAAAATTGCTGGTCTATCTTTCCTGAAAAATATCTCCTGGAAATGACTCCTGAATATTTGCGAGCCTAAGATCAAGGAAATCGTCAAGACTGTTTCTGAAGAAACTTACCTTTTTACGTTTTATAGTCATGCTAATTTCTCCAGGGATCTAAAAACTAAAAAATCGTCGGAATTTTGAATATCGAGTCTCCTTCAAAACGTCTTCGAAACGACTTTCATTTTTTTCAATGATAAGTGATGTTTCAGAATAACTAATATAAAACCATTATAATAATAATAAACAGTAATAAACACCATTGCGTATTGAGTAACGTCGATTTTTGACCTTCTTCATCTCTTTTCGAGTAAACAAAATAAACAAATCTAAATGCAAGACCCATCATTGCGTAGATCTTTTCGATGCGTTCATTTCTCAATTTTACATTTCTTCTGTTAGCTGAAAAGGTTCGCTGCAATAAACAAAAAACCTGTTTTCTCCATCTCCAGCTATTGTTCAAAAATATCATCAGTCTTCAGCGTCTGATGGAAACATAAAGGCTTTATTTCTTCATGCCAATACTACAAAATTTTGCCGCCGAATTTCAGGTACCCATTTGACTACGGTGACACAGTAGAGCAGCGGACTTCATTTGGAAGTTAAAATAAATCCAAAGGTTGGATTTCGAAAAAATCGAAGCATTTATATTTATGGCAGCGAGATATCATGAATAAAAGAAATATAATATCATCGCCAGTAGGCTACAGTTTGAAAAATAGGGAAGAACTGATAATTTCACTGTCATGACAGTGGAAAAAAAGCACTTTTTTGGGACAAAAATCAGCCAACTCCTCAATTTTCAACAGATCAGAACTTTTTTTTTTGCAAATACTTATGAAGAATCGTACTTTAACGTAGAGGTGCACGTTTTTTCAATTTTTATCCAATAATTTGTTATTTAAATTATAATTTGCAATTGGTTATATTTGCGAATTCACATATCCTCATTCGTTGATATTTCTTCACAAAGGTTTTGAATTAGTAAAGTTCCATTTTTTGAATAAAAATGTAACTTGTAGATGAGCATCTCATATTTTGTCAATTGTTATAAACAAATTAATGGATAAAAGTGTTAACTGTTGCATTTTCGGATTTCGAATGTATCACTTACATAGGTTTTGTTTGTAAAATGTGAAGGATCAGTTTTTAGTTGCGGATAAGCACCATATAACAAATATAGCTAATAGTCTAAAGAATTTTTATAAAAAAATTCACTTATTTGGAACATCTGTGCATTGAAAATTTTTCTTTACTGTGGAATAATTTATTTTCTTTTGAAGAACAAGAATATTACACACTAGAGTTCCATGAAACAACATTTGCCATTGTTGTAAACAATTTTTATAAACAGATTCCTTTATTTGACATAGCTGTATATCCAAAACTTTCCTTTCCTGTGGAATCTTTTATTTCCATCTAAAGAACAAGAATACAACACATTAGAGTTCCATGAAACAACATTTGTCATTGTTGTAAACACTTTTTATAACCAAATTCCTTTATTTGACATAGCTGTATATCCAAAACTTTCCTTTTCTGTGAAATCTTTTATTCTCATCTAAAGAACAAAAATACTACACACTAGAATTCCATGAAACAACATTTGTTATCGCCATGGACAATTTTCATCAACGAATTCTTTTAGTTGGCATACCTGTGTATCGAAAACATTTCTTTTCTGTGGAATTCTTTCTTTCCATCTGAAGAACAAAAATACTATACATTCGAGTTCTATGAAACAACATTTGTCATTGTTTTCCACAATTTTTATGAACAAATTCACTTATTCGGCATTTATATGCATCGAAAAGTGCTCTTTCATGCGGAATCATTTTTCATTCATCTAAAGAATAGAATTTGTGCACAACGGTCTTTCATTCAATAACATTTATCAGGCGCGTAGCCAGGGGGGTTTTGGGGGTTC
>WSXT02241924.1:0-15572 GCA_011762715.2 Neuroterus valhalla
TCCGTTTATGTGGCTCGCTTCTTACTGTTGAGTTTGACTGTACAGGCCCGCGCTCGACTCGAGCGAACAATAGATGACCCACAGAGCAGGTAAAGGGCTAGATGGGGAACCATGAGGTAGCTTTAAGCCTTTTTTTTTATTACGAAAAAGAAACAATTCTCAACATTTTGCCATGCATTATTTCAAACCCGTGCTGACAACTAGCCACGTGGTGTGCTGAAAGACCCCCTCCATATAACACACTCCCGACGCTCTCGTTATCACTTCGCTGCTCGGTGACTATACCTGCCCGTCCTCCGGTAAATGAGATTCTTCCATCCTACTGCGACCAACGGATGTGTAAAACCAATTTCGTAAAACTCTTTACCCACCTGTCAGCAAACTCACTCTACTACCGCCGCCAACATGCAAGTCCAGTAATTCCTTTATATACCCTACCGATCACTCCTCTCACTTCTTTCCCACCATATTCCAGCGCTTCATTTTCCATGTCGTCTGTTCCTGTTGCTCCATTTTTTCAGCCTCTCAATAGCCTTCTTCACTTCTTCTCTGCTTATGTCATTCCCTTATCTCGTTGATTGAACCCCTTTTCCTTATTCATACCTCCCATTATCCGCTTTCCTATACTGCTTACTCTACCTCTTCCATATTCTTTTCCATTCCTTTTGTATTTATCATGAAACATTCTTTGATATTCTCGTTTTATGCTTTTCTGCTTTCTTTCATCAATCTCTTTCCTTCTACATATACACCAGGGTGGTCCACGAATGCATTACAAAATTTTTTTTCGAATATTTATACAAAACGCCCGGAAAATTGTTCGAATCCCCAAAAAAATAAATGCATTTCTTTTGTTATAGAAAAAAATATATATTTAGAGGTGCCGCAAGCCCCGTAAAGTTTAACACGTATTTCCCATAAGAAAAAAAAGACGTTTTATAAATTCTATCCAGAAATCTTAATATTAGATGAATCGAGTTCAAAATTCACCATTTCTCTTCACAATTGATCACAGAATGCGAATAAAATATTACTTTTCAAATAACACCCCCATAAGTCTGTTTTATAGGGTCCCAAAAACCCCCATGAGTGAAAAATGGGTTTTTCGAGACTTTGGCGCTAATGATGATTTTTTTGTGAATTTTTTAACATTTTTTCAAACTTGAAATAGTTATCACTTAACTCCAGTCGGAAAAGTATAAAATGTTAGAGATTTTGGTAAACAATCGCAACTTTCTAATATTAATATAGAGTAAGATAGCTATGGACAAGAGTTATTAGTTTGGACGATTATTAATGCTAACTCAAATTATATATAAACTCACTTCTATTGAAAAGTGCACATGAAGTAAAAAATTTCCGAAAGCACCGAATTCTTCTAGCATTCTTTTAAGAGAACATTGTCATCAATATAACTATTTTGTTTAAAAAACTATTTTCTTAACTTCCATTGAATATTACCCTGCTTCGAATGAAAAGTTAGAGATAAGTTGGAAAATTCAGAAAAAAATCCGATCTTCTAACACTTTTTCAAAGGAATTTTCTGTAGACAATCGATAATTGTTCGAGCAATTTATAGAAACGATGATTGTGAGTATAAAGTAGAATCTCTTGTATTAGAAACAATCTGCAATAGAAGATTCATGGCGCTAATATTGTGAAGTGATATTTTCACGCATGTGTACGAATCACGAGCTTTAAGCAGAGCGCAGTCCGCCATACACTGCTATATGCCACTATACTGTTAGAGTCTCAGTGTGAGTGTGAGGAGCAAAATATGGGAAGAAAGAGAGTGAGAGGAGGAAAGAGTAAGAGCATGGGGGTGGGATGACAAAATAGAAAGAAGTGTTAGAAGACAAGGACAGTTGGAGAGGGTTTACTCCGAAGGCAACAGGAATAAAAGCGGAAGAAATTTCTGACTCCACCTCAAGTTTTTAGAGTTTTACATTGTGCCATTTGGAGTTATCACTACGGAGGAAAAAATTCGCAGTACAAGGGAAGATGGAATCAGACCATTAGCCTCTAATATTGTGGATAAGAGGGGAGGGCTGTGAAAGGCAAGGGGAAGAAGAGGTTTCAATGTGTGAGGGAAGATATGCAAAGCATGGGCATTTAGCACACCATTTCTTAGAGACAGGCTAAAAGAGGTAGTGAAGAAGGTATTGAAGGGTAAGAAATTCCCAAGATAGTAGAAGGGGGGCTGGTAGTGCCACTGTATAAGAAGGGAAATAGGGAGAGGCAGGTGAATTAGAGAGGAATCACGTTGATGAACACGGCGTGCAAAGTGTACGCAATGGTATTGGTGGAGAGGCTACGGGATGATGTTGAAGGGAAAGGTTTATTGACGGAGACTAAGGCGGGATTCAGAGAGGGTAGGAACACCATAGACAAAATTCTTATTTTGCAGCACGTGGTGGATGAAAAAATATTGAAGGAGACAAAGGTGTACACTTTTTTTGTAGATCTGAAAGGCGCTCCTTCATCCGTGGATAGAGGGAGATTGTAAGATGCGATGGAGGAGAGGGAAGTGAAGAAAAGTCTGAACAAAGGGTAATAGAGGTGTATGAAGAGACGAAAGATAGGGTGAGAGGAGGGTACACGGTTTCAGAGGGTCCCTAGACATGAAGGGGAAGCTAGAAGAAGGAGTAGTTGTGAGTGAGGGTCGGAGGGCACATTCTTATGGCGCGCCGTTCGCAAGTTTGAGCTCGCGCTGCGCGCTCAATAATGTATTTACATCGCGCTACGCGCTCGGTTTATTTTATACCTTGCGTCCCGCGCTCGGCTTTATACGTGCTCGATTCAGTTTACAGTTTAATGCATACACAGAGTTGCAAATATTGCAAAACTGCTGAAAATCTCTACTGCTAATAAGATTATTGAATGTTTTTTTTTCATTTTTGATGAACTTTTTTCATATCAAGTTTACTCAAGGCTCTACTGACCTTAAGGAACACATTCTCATTACAATACTCGCCACTGATATTTACAACTCGCATAGTTTGGCTAGCAAATTGAATTTTTCATTATTTAAAAAGCGTTGTCACGATTAAAACAAAAAAAAAATCTGTCCGAAACGCGAAATCTTCTATGCTACTACTAACTCTAATGCATCAAATGTATATAATATTAATTTCTAAACCTCGTATCTTGTTTTTCATTTTTTTTGTGCGATCAAAATGGGAATTTTCGATTTTTCGAGAAAATTCAAAAAGTTGTATTCACGATCTTGCAGGGCTCCAAAGGAGGAACATTTGGTCTCTCTGACTTTCTTTTCTAAAAACTCTTATTTTCGTTTATATTTTTCAATTTCGAAAATGCCACAACACTGAAATTTTTGTTTTTATCAGAAAAAAATCATAAGGATAACTTCTTTCACTTTTTTCCTACTACAAGAAACCGTACTTGAAAGTTTTGAGTCTTTGAAAATAATCTAAAAAATTCTTCAAAACGCTCCCCCTCTTCTATTTTTGATCCAAAACATCTGGTTAACGAACTCGAACCCTATTTTTCGTTCCTGAAAATGGATGCTAACGAACGATCGAATATGATCATTCTTTCGGAAGTTATGAAGTTCACAGATTATTTTACATTATTTTTTGTGCGATCAAAATTGGAATGTTTAATTTCTCTCTGACTTTCTTTTCAATCTTGCGTTATTTGGCTGAAAATTCTCATTTTCGTTTTTATTTTTGAATTTTGAAAATCCGATGACTCTGAAATTTTTTTTATCATAAGGATAACTTCTTTCACTTTTTTCCTTTAACGAGAAACCGTACTTGAAAGTTTTGAGTCTCGGAAGAAAGAATCCAAAAAATTGTTCAAAATGCTCCCCCTCTTTCATTTTTGATCCAAAACAGCTGCTTAACAAACTCGACCTGTATTTTTTGTTCTTGGAAATGGGTGCCAATGGACAATCGAATATGATCATTCTTTCGAGAGCTATCAGGTTCACAGATTATTCTTCATTATTTTTTGTGCGATCGAAATTGGAATTTTTGATTTTTTCAGAGAGTCCGAAAAGTTGTATACACGACCTTGCAGGGCTCCCAAGAAGAAACAGTTGTTCTCTTTGACTTTCTTTTCAATCTCGCGTTATGTGGATGAAAATGCACATTTTCGTTTTTATTTTTGAATTTTGAAAATGCCGCAACTCTGACATTCTTGTTTTTATCAAAAAAAAATCATTACGATGAATTGTTTCACTTTCTAAGTACTACAGGCAATTGTACTTACAATTTTCAATTCTTGAAAGGAAAGTCCAGAAAAAAGTACAAAATGCACCCCCCGCCCCCTCTCTTCGATTTTTCATCCAAAATAGCTGGTAAACGAACTCGCCCTTCCTTTTCCGGTTTCCAAAAAGTGCGCCAAAGCACAATCCAATATGATCATTCTTTCGAAAGTTATCAAGTATACATATTACAGACTACAGACTACAGACTGCAGACAGACAGACAGACACCTGCGTAAAAAATCATTTTTTCTGACTCAGGGGGTCTCAAAACGTGGAGATTTCATTAGATCTGCGAATGTCAATTTTCGCATAAAACCAATCCCTTCTCATTCAGAATGAGAATGTAAAAATTTGATGGCTGCAAAACTTCGATGGTTGTACGTATGTTCCCATCCAGCATATATTTAACTTGTTGGCAAAAGTTCTGGTTTGGAAGATGTGGTATACATTTGTAGAAAACTCGAAACGTACAATACGAAATAGTATACGTGCTTCCTTCCCCATTATTTAGTTCGTAATTGGATTCAGCTCATACAGGTTTTCTTCATAAATATTCATATATCGTCCGTCTGTGAACATCGCTCTCAATCATGTGTCAGTTTCATGAATTATTTGAGCCTCTTCAATATCCTTAAGGCTTCAGATGGAAAAAATTGTATCTCTTCGAAGATTTTGTCAAAAGATTGTTCTTCCTTAAATATCACATAGTTCTCGTGATCAGGAATCTTTCATTTCAATTCCATTTTTGGAAAAATCACTATCCCTTCGACGGCATAAATCAGGCGACCTTTTACATCTGAAAATTTCCTTTCCATCCAATTATAGATATGTGTATCGATTATTGAGTAAGATCCGCAGTGTGGTCAGAACATTGAGAGTTTTTTTGCAGAAATGGATTTATTCTTGCATGTTTTCTTCGGATAATTTTATTTTTACTACCCAACTGACTGTAATACCAAGCATATTTGCTTAGCGCTAAAATACTCATCGCACGTGAATTGTTTGAAGCAAATCCGAATGTAGGGTAAGCGAATCATAAAATTTTTCTGTTGTAAACGTGGGTGACTTCAATTATATAGTGAAACACGTGTAGCAAAATAGATAATAAAAAAACTGGAATAGAAAATGTGTGCAAGTTATAATCTGTTTAGCTGCTGGTTTGTACGTACTAAGAGCAAAGGAATGGGTGGGAGAGTAATTAAAATGAAAAAGGGCTTCCCGCAGCATCACGCGTCTAATTGCAGCACACGGAAACAGCATTATTATGGATTTTTTAATTCTTAGTAGTAGAAAAATTATTCCTATTTTCTGTTCAATATTCACTAGATGAAAATAATACTTTCTGTTCTTGAAAATTGTTCCTTGAATGGATTTAAATATCAAAGGAGGATAAAAATGCTGTTACTGAAGTATCAGAGTTTTCTGAATCTTTGATGAAATATTCAAATCGCATAACTTTTAAAGAAGGTTGTACCAAGAAGAGGAAGTCTCATTGATAAGATATACTAAAGTTCAGGAGGAATCGAGTTAGGAACTTTTCTATCTAATAACCTGTGTAGAAATTTCGATAGGGTATTGTTGAGGCACATGTGGGTTTTCGCTATTATTGTCAGAGTCCGAAGTGGGCAAACTGTTATGCGCCTTACCAGTTCGGAAATAAGGGGAAACTTCTTGGATATAGAAGAGCCTCAATATTGCTAGAGACTATCGAGGTAATTTCTCCACTGCCTCATGTAGGAATGTTTACAGGGTATTGCTGAGGCCAAGATTAGTTTTGTCCATTATTGCTTGGGTCCGCATTAGGAAAACTGGCACGGACCAAATAAGTCTACAAATAAGATGAAGTCTCCAGGACACCAGAGAAGCCTCCATTTCGTTCGAGACTATTGAGATTACTTTCACACGGACATGTGGAGAAATATTGAAAGGGTATTTTTGGAGCACAAATAAGTCTTCACTATTGTTGTCAGGGTCCGCAGAAGTTGAACAGTTATGGGCCTTTCAAGTTCGAAAGTAAGGAAAAACCTCTTAATCCCTGCAGGAGCCTAATATTGTTCAAGAGTGTTGAGATAATTTCTACCCTGTCCCATTTTTCCCCTCCCTTTTCTCTTGCCTTCTCTCTCTACATGCCGTTCTCCTCAGCGATCTCATACACCTCTCTCTTTTACTTGTGACTTCTAACTTCATCCCAATGCAATCCCTTTTTCTGAAATACCTTCTTAACTCATATTCCATCTTTCCACCCCCTCTCCTGTTCTTCTTCTTCCATGAACACTCCCTCACGAGCCTCCTTTTATTCCCTTCCAGAGATTTCTCCTCATACTTGCATGTTCGGCTATCTGTAAAAATTCCTTAACTCGTTCCACCCGCCTCTCTTCTAACAAAATAATGAGGTGTAATCTTTGCCAGCATATGTATTAATTTAATACACTTCTCTTGAACTCCAGTTACCTCCTCACTTCCTTTCACTCCCACACCTCTACTCCATACAGAAGCACACTCATCACAAGTTTCATTCACTTCTTATTCCTCCGAAATAAGGAGTTCGGGTGCATAGACTCCTTAACCTCTACACCACTTTCCCCTTCTGCTTCCAACCCTCATCCTGATCCCTTCTTATCCCTCTGCTGTCCACTATAACTTGAGACTTTACCGTCACTCCTGAGAATGCGCCTTGGGGATCTATGAAAAACACGTATACTTTAGACCCCTCCTTTATTATTTCTCTATCCACCACGTGATGCAAAATATAAATATTTTTTTAACCTTTCCGCCAATCACATCCTGTATACACTGCACGCCGTGTTCAATAGTGTAATTTCTCTCAATTTTCTTCCTACCCCTATTCTTCTTTATATACAGTGGCACTCTAAGCCTCTCCCTTCACTCTCCTGGGAATTCCTTCATCCTTCAATACTTCTTCTACTCTCCCTCCCAATCTTTTCTCTGACAGCCACTGTTCTGAACAGCCATGCTTCATTCTGTACCCCGTCCAAGCTTATACTTCGACATTCATAACTTGCTTATTTGTATAATCACCTCCGTGCCATTTAACTCCATGCCTCCATCCTTTCTCGTTCTTTTATCCCCTTTATCTCTCTTTTACTGATCTTAGCCCTGAAATGATTCTGCGAAAAACTTCCGCTGCACTTGATTCTCTATTTTCTAACTTATCTCTTTCTTGCTGTTCCTAGACATACTTATTATCTTTGAACGTCCCCCTTTGTCCTAACACATATTAGCTGCCCTTTACGATCTTCCTCTCTGTCTCGCTCTTGCCTCTCCATATCAACCTAAACTGCTTATTCATCTCTACGTACCCTCTTTGCGGTCTCTCATTCCAAATATTGTGCTTTCCTCTAGACTCTCTTTTCATCTTTTTACATTTCACATTCCAGCACTGTTTCATCATTCGTTTCTTCTTTTTTTTCTGATGTTCGCACCCTCTGAGGTTCTCCTTCAGATCTACCAATATCTCTTCTGCCAACTCTCTCTCAAGACTTACTCTTTCTAACAGCTCCAAGTATCCCTCTACAGCATTCCTTTCCCATGTCTCATAAACTTGAAAATCCATGATCAAAAATGCTATCGCCGATGCCCCAACCTTACTCACATACGTTTTTTCTCCATCTTCGTCCGTTCTAATCGAACCATTTGCAACCGCCCATCCTCTATCTACCATGTGACCCCTAAAAATCTCCCCCTCCTTTCTTATAATCGACTCTTCTCATTTCCTTTCAAAAAGCTTGTCATCCCTGTTAAGATCCCCTTCTCTTCCTGTTTTCGCAATATAGTCCCCCCTAGTACGACTAGACCCTCGTATCTTTCGGCTATAACATCTCTCACCCTTTCTGCAATCCCTTTTAGCTTATTCTTTATATAAACGGCTCCGAACTTGCACGCCACACCTTCTATCTTAACAGCCTTCATCTTCGCCCCCACCCCCCAACATGAACTTTTTCACATTCCTCCCTAATCCCTGTTATAATTCCTTTTCTAGCCCTTCCTTTCTTCTGCACCCTGATTGCCTTTTTTGAATCTTCATTCAAGCTTCTTTTATAGCCTACATCCCAAAAGAGCAGCTTCACCACTCATGTAGCCTTCTTTTAGCTACCCTCTTATATCTTACCAAAGAAGTCCTCCTAAACTTCTTTGAACCCCTTTTTTTCTTATTCTACACTCACATCCTTTCGTCTACTTTATTTTCCTACATCCAACCTGCGCCGCTCCCTCTTCACTGCTTTGCCTTGTAGCTCTGTCAACAAGCATTCTTTGAATTATTCTCTCTTCTCAGGTCAGATCGTGATCGATGTAGACTTCCTTCTTGTCCTTGATCCTGCTTTAACTTCGCATCACCCCTAACTTATCTTGCCAGTTTTTCATTTTTGCAACTGCAACTTTATTCCCCTTTTTGCCTTCAAGCCTCACTTCGACTATCTCAAATCTTCTTCAATCCAGAGAATACAAGGTTATCCACTTGTATTCCTAGCGTTCAAGGGCAATCTACTTATGGACAACAGTAATCCATTTTCGAATCGCAGTAGGCTTCTGGTAATCCTGTTATCAGTGAATCCACTTGCAATTCAAGTAAACTCCATACCCCAATGTTCTCCGAAATAATAAACCTGTTTTTTACCACAGAAGTTTCGAATTCCCTTTAATTTCCACAATTGTAAACGTATCTAAAACTGTTGACTTCCAGCATTCAAAAATAGGTAAAAAATTCTCTTTCAGGTGATACATTCAGCAGAGCAGTGTCAGGAAACATTAGCTTTTGCCTCGGAGCCGGTTCTCGCGAGTTTATCTAATGTTTTGGCTTACGAGGAACATAAGGCTCTAGCTGTAGCGCAAACTGCTAGTTCAACAGCTGGACAACAAACGCAACAGCAACATAATCAACACTATCGTCCAGTTTATTTGAAAGAATATGAGTTGTTGGACATGGAAATCAAGTACGGTCTCCTACAGGTGAGAAGAGTTTCTTATTTTGTCTAAAGGAAAAAAGACAGATGGGAAAAACAGATTGATTCATCATAGTTCTTATAATGAGATAAATTTTTACAGAATTTTCAAAAATCGAAATAGCGATTGATTCGGGCAAACAATTTTTTAAAGAACCAGAAAAAGTCTGCACCAGCCCAGGTAAGAACCGGGAACGCCAGTATGCAATAGTAGAGCCTTATCCCAAACACATGATGAAGGGTCAAGCAATAAGTTATTATTTTGTTAATAAGAACACTCAGAATACCGAATGATTCAGGCGAATAGTTCATCAAGACGCCGGACGCGAAAAGGAGATATAGAACTAGCGCAATTTCTAGCGCAATCGATGTCCTCCTGCATTGACTACGATCAGGCCGGTAGCCGCTTCCCCATGTTGAGTGGAAGTATGCCTCACACACGGTCGAGAATACGTGATTGAGAACACGATGAATATAAACAAAACATAGTTTGAAACGTAAAAAGTTGTTCTTGATTTTCATACGAATATTCCGGTTCGGTAGATCTTAATCATGTTAGACCACTCTGTATTATTGAGTAATTAAACGTAAATTTTATTCCCAGCCCGATGAGATATTGAAATCCTGAACTGCTTTGCCGTCAATTATTTAATAAGGGTACCAATTTCAAAATGCTCCCCTTTAGAAAAAGGTATCGTAAAAGACTTTTGACATAACGAGTGATTAGTCTGATTATTCTCTTAGTCTCGTTTTATTTTGTGTCCTAAGTGGATTCCAGAGGATTCCAAAGTGTTCAATGATCGGAAGAAAAACCAAAAACCATGAATAACGATATCTATAAGAAGAGCTCGAACTAAGGTCACGCCAAACACTAAGCGCCAAGCAGGGAATTCATTTATTTTCAAGACCTGAATGGAGTTCATTTTTCTTAGAGTCACACAATATCTTAATATTTTCATTGAAAGAAAGAAAAATCAATCATTACCCCTTATTTTTATATTTATCCTTTTTTCAATTACAAAATCTCGAATGGTTGTGGGGAATACTTTTCCTTGACCTTGGGGTAGCAGCTAATGGCCTGGCCGTAGCCCGCGTAAGAGAGAATCGATCGCGAAAGGGAATTGGACATCAACATTTGGTAAACTTCTTTCTTGATTGAGCTTAATTTTTCCAAATAACTTGTTCGGATTTTCCTCAACAACTTTTTTGCCGGAAGTTTTTGTTTGCTTCAAAATTCGCTCGACACCTGAAACGCTGAATTTTTTTCGTGCGCAAATTATGCAACATCTTATAAAACATCTTATATTCTTATATAAGAATATGACAATGCATATCTCTCACCATTTTGGTTGGAAAATATAGGAAACGTTCCAATAAGCCGCGAGTTGAAATAGTAAAAAACAAAGCATTTTAATCAGGGGAAAAAAAAATTTCCTGTAAATGATTCAGAAACTAGAAAAGCCATCAATTCTCGTTTTGGAGGAGAATAGGCAGCATCGAATTATAAATGAGAATATGTGTTTCTATAATTATTTGCCTTGGTCCTGATAGGAAGTAGGAACATGAGTAGGAACATGAGCCAAGTTTTATTTGGAATTTAGGCTTGCATTGCGAGACCTGACGGTCATCTAGCGAACTAACCAACATGGCTGCCGCTATGCTTCGCGTGGCATTGTTTACATGCTTACATTCTCACGGAACTATATATTAGCGTTCAGAATGGTTTAAATGGCCCAAGATCAAAGATACTGATCAACAGACATGAGTTTGCTCCTTGCATTTCAGCCCTGATGATTACGTATTACCCTATTGCTTTTGAAAGAGACTAGAAACATTGTCATTACGTTCGAAAAAACAGTTTTTAATTAACGGATTAGGACCAAGGCTAATAAATGCATGCCAAAGCCCTGAAGAATTCATGTTTGATTTGATACAGCAACGCCACTTTGTCTTTGGTGGACGTTTTCTTCGCCAATACCAATCACGCCACTGAGGTCTTTCAAATCAGGGCTGAGGACGATTCTTTCTTGTTCTTCTCAAAATTATTCGTCCAAATTATTCTTTATTTGAATTGCTCGAAAATTCGAATTAACAACTTTCAAACGTGAACATGGAAGAAATATCTTTCGATAATTAGAGAGTTTATCTCGCGTTAATGGGAATCGTCTAATAATATAATATTGTGACAATGATTTGATGCGGGTATCAAGAATTAGAAAAGATCTGCTGAAGCCTTAGTGGCGTAATTGGTATAGCGCTCAATTTATTTTTAGCGGCGTTCCTGATTCGAATCCAGGCTGGGGCAGATTCTTTTACACTCTACGAAAAATTATTTTCAAAAACTAATTATTATGTCGATTATTACAATTATAGATCGATAACTTTTGAGCGTCAATTTAAAAAAAATCTTCCAATCACCATTCAAAAAATTAACTGGTAATCAAACCTTAAAAGTATTTTTCAATTATTTTTTACAGATAACAGAAGCCCTGTCTTTTCTTCATTATAGTCGGCAGGTGTTACACAGGAATGTCTGCCCAAGTAGTATAATGATCACGAAAAAGGGAACGTGGAAACTGTTCGGTTTTGAATTTATAGGTTATTATCTCCAAAATGTTCTTAAGTCCTGTTGTAGAGAATGTTAATTAACATTTTTCATTTATTGTTCCCAAATTCTCATAGAGGGAGTGCTCAACGAAAAAGATGCTGCGGAGCCAATCCCACTTCCACAATGGACCAACAGAATTTCAAAAATGGCTCAACCTAGTCTGGACTATTTGGGTATGAAGTAATATTTTGCATTTTAAATGTCCACTTTTATATTTTAGAGCTTGGTCCATTGGTTCACTTACCTGCATTGGATCTGTATGTTTTCTGTTCAAAATTAATCTACTTTATATAGAATGGGTCGTTTTGCTTTAATACTTCAACAATTTGGTAGAAAAGATATATGTTTGGTTAGAAATTATTTTTCTCGTTAAAAATTATTCGTTTTATATAAAAACCAACTTGTTGAAAACAAAGTGTGAATAAAACACTCGTTTCGTGGTACCATTTACCTGCAATGGAAACTATCCTTGGTTACCAAATTAGGCAAGGTGTGCTTCGTCGACCGAATGGGTTACAGAGTTATATTTCAAGAACTTTGACGATCATGCGCTGTACTCAGTACATATTGCGAAGTGGGTTTTTTGCACCTTGTTATATTAGGCCAGAACTCCATACATGCAGGTTGCCTGCAGGCATGCGAAGCAAACGATCTTTTCACGTGGTATATATCATGACCACTGATTTGCATTGTATCCTGGATAGAAGACAGACCTCTATTTTTAGGTTAAAACGCGGTCACTCTTCGATGCATAATGGTGCACAGCATAGGTTTTGGAACCGAAATAGCCATTCGTAAATTTCCACCATTCATACTCCAAAAACCATGGCGTAAGTTCGAAATTGCACCTGCCAAAAATACCCCACATAGTTGGCTTATCGTACTTTAAGCGCCAAAGTAAACATCGTTCAGATTCTACCTGCAAGAAAATTTTCACACGTTTTTACTGTGAAACTATTCTAGTAGGAAATGAAACTATCAAGTTAACTATCAGAACATTCCATTCGAAGATTCGACCCTTTGGTAGAAACTAATCTTCTTTGCTGAAACATCACATTAAAGCGTCCAAAGTTCTTATTTCCCGTACATGATTCATCGTTTTTGCTTGGAAATTTCAGGACTCCGTAGAAAATTCTCTTTTTTTTTGGAGTATCATTCCACTCTTCAGGAAATGCATTCAGTTGTTGTTTATATCTTTGCGTCGAAAGTTAACTATCGAGTAGACAATTCAACTGTTTCTAGTTGAATTATTTTTTTTCTGAATCCAACAGTCAATTTTCTTGTTGAAATTTCGTATTTCTTGTTACAAAATTTGATCTTTTGTTGGAAACTCCATTTTTGGTTTAGAAATTCAACGGTTTTCTGCGACATTTGTCTTTCTGACTGAAAACGACTATTAAATTGATACTATTAAATTCAATTATTTTGTTAAAATTTAAAATAACTTGATTCAGTTATCTGCCTTGCTGAAAATTCATCTTTCGTGGTTGAGAATAGAATGTTCTATTGAAAAATTCCATTTGTTGGTCTAAAAGTCCAATTGTCTTCTAAAGTCATTTTTTTATATTCTGGCTCGAAAATTTGACCATTGAGTGGACAATGCCACTGAAAATTCAACTTTTGTTTTGAATTGATCTATTTTATTGAAAGTTCAATATTATTTTTAAACTAATTGTTTGTTGAAATCAACTTCCTTGTTTAATAACACAGCTACACAAAAGAAGTGCCGTCATCTGGGGACGCGAAATATTTCTTCCTATAGATCTTGACGCGCTGAATCCGAATCCCCAATAAGAATTGGCCCCGCACGTTTTAGTTCGACCCTAACTTCAAATAACAGCTTTTGAGGTGCTCTTCGAGGTAAGGGTCGACTCCAGACGTGGAGAGCTGATTCTGATCGTTGATTTAGATTCAGGGCATCAAAAACACAGGACTGTATATGGACGACCCCAAATCACAACACTTGTTTTTGTGTGGCTTGACGTTGTTGAGATCATGAATATATCCACATCAAATTAGCTATTAAGATAGCCTGGTTTGACTCAACAGCCCCGAAAAACCTTTAAATTTGTGTCAATTCCAATTTTATGCAAGCCAATCGGGCCATCATTGTGATTTTGAGGTGTTTTTTAAGGTTAGGGTCAAACCCAGTCGCGCAGAGTCAATTATTCTGCTAGCAGATTTGAATTTCGCGCGTCAAATTTCCAGGAAAACATATGTTGCGTCCCCGAATCACGAAACTTATTGTTTTTGTGTGGCTGTGTAATCCTTCTTTCTTGTTTAAAAATGAACTCTTTCAGATAAAAATTCAACAGTCTTTCAAAAAAAAAATCGTATTTTTGCTTGGAAAATTCTACTGGTTTCTGAGAAAATTTCTCTATGGTTTGGGAATGCCACTCTGTCGTTACGAACCTGAATATCTTGTTAGAGTTTATTGAAAATTTGACTATATTTTGAAGTCATCATTCTTAGTTGAAACTTGACTTTTTTTGTTGAAATCCCACTGAATTGAAATTTATTTTCAAATTGGTAAACTCTCCTCTGCAAAGTTTATCTTCCTTGGTACACAGTAAAAACCAAGTGTGAAGAAAAATTCTGTCTTCGGGTACCATTTACCTGCAACGAGAATTATCCTCAGTAGTGTACATGTTACACAGTTATGCAGACAGTAATCCACAGACTACTATAGTTAGAAAGTTTTATTTGGACAACTCTGTTGATCATACGCCATATTCTGTAGTCATTGCAAGTACTGCAAGGTGCGTCATATGCACCTTATAATATTAAGCCACAACTCTATACATGCAGGTAGCCTGCATGCATGCACGTGGTATATATTACGACTGCTGATCTGTATTGAACCATGGATAGGAGACAGCCGTGTATTTAAAAGTTAAGACCCGGAAATCAACTGATGCTCTACAATGCAGGCTGTCCCGAATCGCCATATTAACGTATTCAGCTGACTCAAGAAAACACTTCAATTTACGGCTCCAACTCGGCCCGCCTTTATGACGTCATCCAATATTCAGGGTATAATACAGATCAGTGTATGAGGGCCGTCTTTCAAGCGGGAATAATCAATCCACTATCTTGGTTCTGAAATCTACAAGACCATCGACATATAAACTGGACCGCTCATCTGGATGCGCAAACTCGAACGTAGTAGAAAGAAAAGGAGATAGTGCTCTATCCTTTGCGCGCAGTGACGGCGCTATTCTTTTGGTGGCCCAGTTTTATTATTCACACTCCCAAAAATCTATTTTTCCGGCAAATATTTCCCGAAACTTTCCAATGGCAGAAAACAAATTATATTCGCAAGATTTTGGGGTAAAGTCTTGGATTTTCTTTATAATTAGTACATCGATAGTGTTTGTGAAGACAAACTCTTCCACCAAGTTTGACGACAAAATATTAACTAGATCAAAAGTTTTGATCCAATAAAGAGAAAGGCGAATTATTTTTATGAACGCTGTAACTCGAAAACTATTGATCAGATCGAGACGTTCTTTTTTTTTTTGAAATACGCGGGAAAACTTTTACTTTATATGCATGTAAATAATAAACAAAGGAATACATTAATTAGGAAGTTGTGAACTTTTAAAGTAAATAATTGCGATATACCAGAAGGGGCACGTTTTATTTGGAAAATTCTAATTGCAATCGACTCTTTACACAATTTTGCATGAGAATGCGTTTTAAAATATCTTTAACTTTGATTAGGAAATGTGCAGTGGGCGTACAAACAAAGCGTGGTGCAGCGCGCTTGAGA